>PVIA01013325.1:0-32643 GCA_004024845.1 Tonatia bakeri | reverse complement strand
GTCTTTCACCACCTGGCTTATTTCACTTAGCATCATGCTCTCCAGTTCCATCCATGCTGTTGCAAAGGGTAGGAGCTCCTACTTTCTTTCTGCTGCATAGAATTCCATTGTGTAAATGTACCAGAGTTTTTTTATCTATTCATTTACTGATGGGCACTTAGGTTGCTTCCAGCACTTGGCTGTTGTCAATTGTGCTGCTATGAACATTGGGGTGCGAAGGTTCTTTTGGATTGGTGTTTCAGGGTTCTTAGGATATAATCCTAGCAGTGGAATTGCCAGGTCAAAAGGCAGATCCATTTTTAGTTTTCTGAGGAAATTCCGTACTGTTTTCCACAGTGGCCTCACCAGTCTGCAATCCCACCAACAGTGCACTAGGGTTCCCTTTTCTCCACAACCTCTCCAACACTTGTTTGTTTCTGTGTTTATGATGGCTATTCTGACCTGTGTGAGGTGGTGTCTCAGTGTGGTTTTAATTTGCATATCTTGATGGCAATACTGGGCATCTTTTTATGTCTCTGAACCCTCTGTATGTCCTCCTCGGAGAAGTGTCTGTTCAAGTCCTTTGCCCATTTTTTAATTGGATTGCTTGTCTTCTTAGAGTGCAGTCATGTGAATTCTTTATATATTTTGGAGATTAAACCCTTATCTGAAGTATCATTGGCAAATATATTTTCCCATATGGTTGGTTCCCTTTTTATTTTAATGCTGTTTTCTTTATCCATGCAGAAGCTTTTTATTTTGATGAAATCCCATTTGTTTATTCTTTCCTTTACGTCCCTTGCTCTAGGGGACATGTCAGTGAAAATACTGCTGTGTGAAATATATGAGATTTTCCTATGTTCTCTTCTAGGACTTTAATGCTGTCACAACTTATATTTAAGTCTTTTATCCACCTTGAATTTATATTTGTGTATGGTGTAAGTTGGTGCTTGAGTTTCATTTTTTTGCATGTTAGCTGTCCAGCTCTCCCGGCACCATTTGTTGAAGAGGCTATTTTTACTCCATTTTATGTTGCTACCTGCTTTGTCAAATATTACTTGACTGTAGAGACTTAGGTTTATTTCTGGGTTCTCTCTTCTGTTCCATTGGTCCATGTATCTGTTCTTATGCCAGTACCAGGCTGTTTTAATTATAGTGGCCTTATAATACAGTTTGGTATCAAGTATTATGATCCCTCCTACTTTGCTCTTCCTTCTCAAAATTGCAGCAGCTATTTCGGGGTTGTTTATGGTTCCATGTAAATTTTTGAAGTGTTTGTTCTATATCTGTGAAATATGCCGTTGGTACTTTAATAGGGATTGCATTGAATCTGTATATTGCTTTGGGTTGTATGGACATTTTGATGATGTTCATTCTTCCAATCCATGAACACGGTATGTGTTTCCATTTGTTTGTGTCTTCCTTGATTTCTTTCTTCAGTGTTGTGTAGTTTTCTGAACACAGGTCTTTTACCTCCTTAGTTAGGTTTATTCCTAGGAATTTTATTTTTCTTGTTGCTATATCAAATGGAATTTTTTTCTGATTTCTGCTTCTGCTGTTTCATTGTTGGTATACAAAAATGCCTGTGATTTCTGGATATGGACTTTGTATTCCATTGTTTTGCCAGATTCATTTATTAGGTTGAGCAGCTTTTTGGCGGAGTCTATACAATCATTATATTCTTTATATTCTGTATTTTTTGCTTCTTTTTGCGTTCTGATACTATTATAAAAAGTTTATATTCTTAATCTAATTTATTCTTTATGCACACAGTTTGATACAATTTATAATCCAGTCTATTTATCTTCCATGAAATACTGGTGATCCTCAAATGTCTTACTGGGTATTGGTGATTCTTGAGTAATGCAAAAGGATAAAGGACTAGCCAGAATCCAGTGTGTCAAACTGGCTGCATTTTAGAATCACTGGGGACACTTGTAAAAAACTGACTGTGCAGTCCCCCACCCCCAGAAATTGATCCAAACATGTTTTTTAATCTCCCTGGGTCACTGTAATATACAGTCTGTTTTGAGAACCACTGTCAAAGTCTGTGTCAGCCCCAATAATAACTTCAGAGGTGAACGTGGGTAAGCTCTGGGGTCGCTGACCCAGGCACCACAGACTACAGTTATTTATCACAAAATGCCATCTCAAGACAAGGCTCCCTCCACCCAAGATTATAGATCTTTCCCTTCCTTCTGTCAGAAACCAGATCTACTCACTTGTATTGGACATAGTTTCACATTAATCTGTTATACTTCCCCGTCCTTGGCTTAGGTGTGTAGTCTTTGGAACACTGTTTCTCACCTGCAAATTAGAATTACCCAAGCAGTTTTGTCTTTTAATAATGGTGAAATGTGCATAAAATTGACTGTCAAGCATATTTAAGCATACAGTTCAGTGTCATTAAGTACATTCACATTTTTGTGCAACCATCGACTTCAGAACTTTTTTCATCTTCCCAAACTGAAACTCTGTGCCTGTTAAACACTGACTGCATCACCCTCACCAGCCAGCCCCTGGCAACCACCAGTCTACTTTCTGTTTCCATATAATTTTGACTACTCTCTGTACCTCATATAAGTGCAATCATACAATATTTGTACTTTTGTGTCTTGCTTATTTCACTTAGTATAATCTTCTGAGTGTTCATCCTTGTTAGAGCATGTATGAGAATTTCCTTTCTTTTTATGGCCAAATAATATTCCATTGTCTGTAGATACCACATTTTGTTTATTCACTTATCAATGGGCATTTTGGGTTTCTACCTGTTGGCTGTTGCTTAAAATGCTGCTGTGAACATGTATATACAAATATTTATTCTAGTCCCTGCTTTCACTTCTTTTGAGTATATAATCAGAAGTAGAATTGGCAGATCATAAGGCAGTTCTGTGTTTACTTTTTTGAGGATCACCATACTGTTCTCCATAGCAGCTAAACCATTTCACATTCACACCAGCAATTCATAAGGGGTCCAACTTCTCCACGTTCTTGCCAATACGTGTTATTTTCTGGAGGTCGTTGTTTGATAACAGCCTTACTGATGTGGATGAAATGGTATCACATTGTGGTTTTGATTTGCATTTCCCCAGTGAGTAGTGATGTTGACCATCTCTCTGTGTGTGCATGTGTTCTAGATATTAATCTCTTACCAGACGTAGGCTTTGCCAGTATTTTCTCCTATTCCATGGGTTGCCTTTGTACTCTCTTGATAATATTCTTTGCCTTACAAAAGTTTTTGATTTTTAGGAAGTTCAACCGATCTGTTTTTTCTGTGTATTGCCTATGCTTTTGATGTCATATCCAAGAAATCATTGTCAAATTCATTGTTACTTTCCCCTATGTTTTCTTCTAAGAGTTTTATAGTTTTAGCTAAGTAGCTTGTAAAACTACTGATACACTGGTCCACTGGGAAAGATTCTCTCTAATTTCTTTTCTGGAATGAAGCCCAAGCATACACTTTTTTAAAACCCCCAAGTGATTGTTACGTGCTCTCAGAGTTGAGATTCTCTATGTTAAAAGAAGAGTGAGTAAAAGTTACAAAGCCTGAGCTCTTACTCTGTGAGTTAGAAGATGAAATTACATTTTGCTACCTGTTACCTGTTTATGAGCCATTGTGTCTAAATGTTTGGCCTCTCCAACACTATTTGTTGTACCAGTTACAAGAAAAAGCGTTGTCCCTTGCTTCATACACCTTTATAACAAAATTGATATTAAACCTAATATCTGCTACTCACATCTGTGACTCAGAACTGCATTTTAGAATCCCAGGTAAGGATGAACCCATTGATTCCATTAATTTTTACTTTTCTCATATGTAAATATTATGCTCTATAAGTAGTCTCATAAGAAGCTATATTACCTTGATATTAGATATTAGGTGGGATGATTTGAATACTTCAATAACATTGGGAAATTATTGTAAAAGTTACAGTAAGTAAATTTTTTTCTAAATGAACTCTAGCCTAAGGAGAAAGTTAATTTTTTTTTAAACAGGTGTTCTTTTGATGTATGTCAAAAGCCTACCAAATTACTGTTGGTAGTTCATTCACATTTCCTACCTCTAGAGGGAGTAATGGCACTAGAGAATACTACAGTAAGAGTGGAAAAAGGAACCTTGAGATTTCAAGTATATTATATTGAATTTGGATCAAATTACAATAGGAAATCCAACTTTTTTTAAATTAAGAATATCTATAAGTAGTATTTTTTAAATGTGGGAGAGAGCAGTTACAGAGAAGTCAACTTTTTGTTAAGGGATATTTAGAATTTCACAACCTAAACTTAAACATGGATAAGGTTCCCAAAATTTATGAGTCTGCAGTTTAAAATTTAGGCTACATTTCCCCCATAGAAATGTATGAAAAGTACATTAGTTTCCACTCCAGGGAGATTTGTACTCTGGATGATATTATTATTTAGGGAGGTTGTACCGACCATGGATGCTCTAAGTATAACTTGTCTATCAATCTTTCCTGTAGGAGATGAGTCTAATTGTTTCCTGTATCTAGTAAAATATTTTTCTAGGTTCACTCTTACCTTGATGTCTTATTCCCTTTTTCTCTCTGAGGACATGTATCTCTTATTATCTAAGCTTTTCACTATCAAACTCATGTGTTGAATGATTTAGAAATCTTTTTGTAATAGGCTCTTTGGATGGAAGTTATATGTCCCTGCACTCACTGTGGAAAGTTGGGAACTGATTAGATTCAATTCAGAGAGCCATGGGTAAATGTATTTTTTTCTACTTGATGCCTAAATCTTAATATTTTTCTTCATTTTTTCTTTTCACAGCCATAAAATTGCAGCCAATATTAATTTCCAGTCCATCATGCTTTCCAGCCATGAAAGCTTCTCTTTTGAATAATAAATACATATGACATGGGTAGAGGTCTCTGAGCAGAGTGGAATGATTTAGTCTCCCCAAGGAAGCTACACAGCAGTGGTTGTCAGACACCATATTTGTATGAAGTCCCTGTCAGTGGAATCTCTGACAGGAGGGGTCTGTCTCCTAGGCAGACATGGGAATGGCGAGAGGAGTGACTCCTGATTGATTTGATGTAGTACCTCCTTTTCCTTGTTTGATCTCATAACTATAATGTCTAGCCCTAGAATAGCGATAATACTTGTACTTTTCAGGTCAAATTAATTCAAATTGCCTGTTTAAAAATAATTTATTCACACTAGTACAGAGAGCAGAGCAACACTGAGCATCATCCCTAAGAACTGTGTTGAAAAATTAACTAGGAGGCCCTGCAGCAGGTAATTTCTGGCACTCATCTGGTAGACATCCCCACCCTCCGTGACCACCTTCCGATAGGCATCATGGTAACAATTAGGCAAAATCCTGCCTATTTTATTTCCTGATAAAGTGGGGATATATTTACAAATTGACTCAATATCATAGGTAAAACTTATCCTGTGATTAAGTTGTATCTTTAAGTATAGAAATTGATGTTAGATTTAATCAAGAGATATCTTTTTTCTAGTTGGTAGAGTTCTTAAGGCTCCCATTAGAGCCAATGTGGAATGACTAGGGAGGGAAAAATTCCCAATTATAGTTAATCACACTTCTAATAGTTTATTAAGGAAGCAGGGAGAAAGAGGGGACTTATTTTATAGGTAAAATTTCTTAAACTTACTGTATAAAAGAATACAGTTACTATGTAAAAGTGCATTATTCAATGTATTTGAATAATGAAAACTAAATATAGAGACTATTAGGTAATAGTATTTGGAAGAATCACTTTAAATACAGCTAAATTCAGTTCATTAGCATTTTTAGTGTTTGGTTTTGGCTGAATACAATAAAAATTTACCACTAATTTCCTTGCCTATATTTGTTCTAACCTATAATACTGTTAATGTAATCAGTATTTTTTTAAAAATCAGGGCCTTATTGGTTTCTAAATATTAGGTTTGATTAAAACTATTGTCAAATTTTTCCCAATGAAATTTTCATGGTCAAATTCTCCTCTAATGGCAAAACTCTATCCATGTGCTCAGTAATAAAGTCATCCCAACAAGTGGTGGGGGGCCCTTACTCCAGATGTAGACACCAGAAGCAGGAGAGAGTAAAAAGGAGGCTAAGGACTGGATTGGGCTTTCAGTACATGCAAGGACAGTAAATTCTACAACTGCTTAAGCTGAAAATACCAAGCATTTAAAACTCAGCAAACTCAAAAGTAAATTCATCCTGGGAAAAACTAGTATGCTACGTTTATATACAAGGTCAGAGCCTAATAAATGTTTGTCTTAATGGTATACTTAGAGTTTGTAGGGTTTCCCTGCACATTCTCACTGATCATCATAACAACTTAGGAGTAAGCAAGTCAGGCTATGAGCCTGATTTTATTGAGTAAAACTAGGAAGTTTAGTGATTTGCCTAGTCATTTTGACTAACAGTGGCATAATTAGAGTGCCTTGCTGCCTCCTACTGACAAGGTATTCATTACTGTGTGGAGTGGGAAAGTGAGGAACAGATTCATCTCTTATAGAGTGCCCATCATAAGGTTTGGAGTAGTGAATAGAAATTGTGACAAGAGAAGCAAAGAGAATTGTATAGAATTTAGTTGAATCAGTTCTGTTATATTCCTGATTGATGAGGAAGACAACAAGGGCTAAAAATTCAACACAAAATGAAAGACAACTGCTGCTGAGCTTTATCTTCTAGTAATTGGTACCTAGGTTTTTAGATCATCTATCTTCTTAGTAAATCCACTGCATAATGATACATTGCAATTAGGGATACAGTTGATCAGCTTGGGGCTATGAAACTGGCCTTGTAAGTATAATTGGAAAGGCACAAATGCTTCTGAACACAAGCTTATGTTTTCTTCACACCTTTGGGTAAACTCTTTCAATAAATGGTGTAGATAAAAAATAGAAGGATGGCACACACAGTGCTACATACAAGACTTTTGCTATTAGCCAAGGACTTCCTGACTCTGGTCTGTTGTGTTTTATGTAATTTGTCCATGTTTCTAGTATCTGGCTCTGAAAACAGGTAAAGGACAAGACTTCTTGACCTTGTTATTGGTAGCCTTCTCCTAAGAGAGTGATGTAACCAGTGTTTTGAACTCTGCATCTGATAGATTGCTCATCTCCATTTGGTTTAGTTCTTTTTCTGGAATTTTGATCTGTTCTTTCATTTGGGCCATGTTTCTTTGTCTCCTCATTTTGGCAGACTGTTTGTTTCTATGTATTAGGTAGAGCTACTTTGACTCTGTCTTGATAGTATGGCCCAATGTAGTAGCTGTCCTGTAGGGTCCTCTGGCACAACATCACCTATCACCCAAGCTGGGTACCGAGGTGTGCCCTTTGTGAGGGCTGAGTACACCCTCTTATAGTTGAACCTTGATTGTTATTGGTAGGTCAATGGGAGGGGTTTACCTAGGCCATTCAACTGCAAGGACTGGCTGTAACCACTGACCACCAACCTCTGCCCTCCTTGGAAGATCAGCTGTGTGTGGGAAGGGTGGTGATGCTCCACTGTGGTTTGTAGCTGTCCATTGGGTGTGCCTACCCTGGGGCTTTCTGGGTGGTGCTGGCCAAAGTCAGCCCCCACCTGTGTTTTGCCTGGGGCCACCCTGCCTGAGCTATAAAGTAATCTGAGGTGGCTGCTGCTTGTGCTGGGTTTGGAAATTCCCAGGCAAAGCCAAGCTGTGAATCAAGGCTCCCTGCTGCTCGTGTCAGGCCTGGACCAATTAGAAAGAGATACAGGGGCTAAAGGCTCACTGAGGCTGCCTGTTGCTTGTTTGAGAGAATTTACATAGTTGTGAAGCCTGGTCCAAGACCAGCCATTCATATGGAAAAGCACCTTGGGTGGGCCCATAAGTTGGGTGTAATGGAATCTCAGGGGATCTCCAGGGTGGGGCAAACAGTGTTAGCCAGGTTGATGGAGTCTCAGATATGGCCCCACCCTGCAGGCTCTGTGGCTCTGCTGCTCTGCAGGGGAGGGCTCAGAAAAGGAATAGTGGCCTCTGCTCACCTTGATGCCAGGACACTTCATTTTCTCCCTGTGTGCCACTGCTGCTTTTCAAGCTGCTACCTTGACGCTAGAGCTCACAGAGATTGAGTCCGAGTAAGTCCGTGTGTGGAACTGCTGGGAACACCAGAAGTTTCTTCCACCAACTCAACTGCCTCTGGTTTTCGCAGCCAGAAGTTGTGGGGACTCATCTTCTTGGTACTGGAATCCCAGGCTGGGGGCCTGGTGTGGGACTGGGACTCCTCATTCTCGAGATACTCCTCTTCAATTTTTATTCACCACACGTGGATGTGGGACCAGCCCATTCTGTGTCTCTGCCCCTCCTACCAGTCTGAATGGATATGTTTTTTTTAATTCCATAGTGGTCAGACTTCCATTCAACTCAATTTCTGATGGTTCAGGTGATGGTTATTCTATAGTTTAGTTGTAATTTTGATGTGGTTATGCAAGGAGTTGAGTCCATTTACCTATGCTGCCATCTTCACTGGAGCTGGCATTAGGTTTCTAATCACAGCCAATATTTCAGATAGTTGCCACTCTTGTCACGGTAATTAACAGCTCTGTGGGCCCCATAAAAAAATACTCTTCATTTTCACCAGGTGTAATTTCCTTGTAGTGAAAGGACATTTTTCCATTGCTCTGATATACTGTCGCTTTATTACAAAGTGTTCCTGTCCTTTGTATATATTATCTATTTTACCATTAAGATCCAGTTTTGAAGTTATTTTCTCTCATTTATCCAGTTACCATACATTTTTACTTTAAATCAGTTTGCTTTTGAAGAATAATGCAGTATTGAATGTTTAGCTTTTAAATCTGCTATGCCTTACCTGTTTCTAAAGTTACCACCTTCATTGTGATCTTGACCCATTTCTTGTTACCCTCTCCCCAAGCAACTTTACTGCCTGATAGAAAAATTAACCCTATGTCCTTTTAGTTCTTAGTGCTACTTCTAGTGCAAACTAATTGAGATTTCTTTTAATAAATCTAATAAGTGTGTGTGTGGTGTGTGTATCTCCAAAATCATAGCATGTAATCCAGAACTGCTAATCTTTGTCTGTTTACCTACCTGTCCTTCTCCCTCACTCCTTGCCTCTCTTCATTTCTCTTTCTGTCTTAATTTATTAAGCTTTAACTAAGAAAGGGGAAGGAACCAAATAACATTTTGTCAGTTAAACCTGCTTGTGAAAAATAAAGACAGCTGGAAGTTGATGGCATTAAGTTTGCATAAAGACTTACAGTTTTCGCAACTCCAGAATTCTAACTTCAAATGCACATAGTTGTGAAAATATGAAAAGGTACCTAAAAAGGCTAAAGTTAAAAATTTTTTTTAATTAGAACACTTGAAAGTAACATTAAATACATTTTTTATAAATTTATTTTTAAGCACAAATAGATATATCTTCTCATTATATTTTGACATAGATTCACCTTTTTCTCCAGTTTCAGGAATAATACTTGTTTTATTTGTCCATTATCTGATTCTCCCACCTAGAATGTAAGATTCATGAATAAAATAATTTATTAAATGTTTAACTCTTATGTAAGCATGTCATTATTCCTTTTTTAATCCAAGTACCCAAGTTCAAACAACCCTCTAAATAATGAGGGTTGGGGGGGAGAGAGAGAGAAAGGGAAGGAGAGAGGGAGGAAGGAGGGATAAAAAAAGAGACTACCCTACCTTCTCCAAGATGTGTTTTAATGTAATTTTATATTTATGGCTTACAAAATGATTTTTTTAGGGAGATAGGTAGTACTCCCATTTTTTAGATTTAGAAAGCTAGAGCCTATATGAATGGCTTTCTAACATAATACGGCAAATCACTGGTGGAACTGGCATTAAAATTTCCCTCTGACTTTTCTTTTTCCTGCTAGACCCATTGTAGCAGATGTTTTGCTGTTGATTCAGCTCTTCTTTGGTCCTCTTTATGCTTCCTATTCTTTCCTTTCTCTTCCCCTCTCTTTCCCCAACCCCTGACACTGCCTCTCCAGAAAACTTCAGTTTGCTAATCTCACCTTCTTTAAGCAAATCACTGTTAAAGGAATGGGAGAGTGCTGTACTTAGTGTATACCTAAACACATAGAAAAATTTCATGAAACAGTTATATTTTAGATATACAAGTCAAAATGCCATTTATTATAGACAAAATTATTTTTGCCCTTGTGGAAAATCAGATTGACATAATATGCCAGAACAGAAAATAATTATTCCTAATAATTGCCACTCTGAGATGAGTCGACTATTTTTCATTTCTACTTTTACTTTTAATTATTATATTTTTATTAGCAAATAGTACAATGTACATGCTTTTTATCATTATTAATAGATACTGTGTTTGACTTTTGTTGTCATCTGTTTCTATTGATAAAAACAGCCATCTTTTGTTTCCCTGTGCAGGCCAAGGTTAATGTTGACATTGTTACTGTCTTGGTGGGACAACTTGTCTTTCTTTTAAGAATGTATCATAGAATAACCTGTTGTTTCTTCCCTATTTCTGTATCTGTGACTTCTTTTCTAAGAAGAAGTTGAAATGCTTTAAAAATTACATGCACATTGGGAATGCACAATAAATCTTTCCTCTGCCCAGTGCTGGTATATTACATGTAATGCCACTCACAGTAGATCTTTTCAGCTGCCAAACCAACTAGACCAACAGCACATCTCTGCAAAAATACACTACAGTTTTGCCAATTTCAGTTATAGAATTAATTACAGAAAAGCAGGTCTCCTATTGTTTGTACCTGTCCCTGGTAATACTTTGTGATTTCCTTTCTCCACCACTCAGGGTTCTATTCAGTGACTCCCAGGGCCCTTCCCACTGCATTCTCCTTCCCTTTATTCCTCACTGCTGCCTCCATAACCTGATCTTCGGTGAGGTAATGGTGGGTTAGAAGGCAATATATTTGATAGTTAAAAGAGCCAAGAAGTTGGATGAATAAATGTTGGACTAAAAACTTTATCTGTGTAAGAACTTAGGGTAAAACATTGCTAGTTAGAAGCATCCTTTTGATGTTAACTCTGTAGATGTGGAAAGGGTGTTTTTAGCATCCCAGTGAAGGGGTTGGTGACCATACTCTAGTAGACCTCAAAAAGAACATTGTATTTTACCCCAGTAAAAAGGGGGGTAGCTCTGACTGGTGTGGCTCATTGGGTTGGGCAACATCCCACAAGCCGTAAGGTCACCAGTTTGATTCCCAGTCAGGGCACATGCCCAGGCTCTGGGCTAAGGCTCTGGTTGAGAGTTGTGAGAGAGGCAGCCAATCTGTGTTTCTCTCACACATTGATGTTTCTCTCCCTTCCTGCCCTTCTTTCTAAATATAAATAAATAAAATATTTTTTTAAAAATGGGAAAGAGGTAAAAATACACACAAAAGGGCAAAAGGTGGAGGAGGTGGTCCAGGTTGGGAGAGACAAGTTAGAGAAGGAAACAGTAGGTAGTAGAGACTAGAACTTACGAAAGTGGGATCGTACCTGTCTTGCTCTCCGATGTATTATTCCTAGTATCATGTCGTGGGCATTCAGTAAATATTGTTGAATGAATGAAAGGGTAAGATGCCAAAGCTAAGGTAAACAGGACAAAAATATTCAGGAAAGTGAGTTATTCTTTAAATTTCTATCTTAACAAACCTGATGTTTGGGGAGGATATGTTCCTTTCCTCTTCCTCTGAGTTCTCTAGCTTCCGTCATTGGAGAGATTGGGTCATATACAATAACATAGCACTGTGGTCTTTCCTATAATATCAGAAGTGTCTGAAACAACAGGTATTTCTGCCAGCACAAGGTGCATTAATACCGGAAAGTAAGAGTGAACATTTGAGATTCCTCATTTATTGGACAGACTTGAATAAAGAGATGAGTTGTCTTATTATTTGATGAAACAGGAATGAAAAATTTATTTTGAAATCATGATTGTGAATGTGTGACTTTCTTCTATTCATTTTTTTAGGTGGCATCCTTAGCTGGGCCCGGAGGACAAGTGGAAATAGAACAAAACTTTCTTAATAATAAATTGAAGACAATCACTGCTTATTTTGGGAACCTGATCCGAAAACCAGTCTCCGAGTCATAACTGTGAGGCGGTACAAGGACGAAAAGATCATGGGTGGTCAGAACCTTATTCAGATGAGAGACTTGAAATTTCTTTCTGTATGCACTGATATACATTGTACCCATAGTCTTAAATCACCATGTAAAATGGAAACTTACAGAAGGTTGATGAATATTAATGAACTACTTAGAGACTATTGGGTAACATTAACTATGTATTGGGTTGACCAGAAAATTTGTTTTTTTGTTTTTTTGTTTTTTTTTTCCATAAAGTGACTGTAGTAGCACTTAGTTGTCTTTAACTTCATTTGGAACAATTTTGTTAAGGTTGTATTGTGACAGCTGTCATATCAATGTACATTAAAAAAAATTGGTGAATTTTTATGTAGCCATTTTAATATTGAAGATGGAAGAAAATATACAATTTTGGCATAGTATGCTTTATTATTTCAAGAAAGGTAAAAACAACTGAAATGCAAAAAAAAAAACAGATTTGTGCAGTGTATGGAAGGGGTGCTGTGACTGATCAAATGTGTTAAAAGTGGTTTGCGAAGTTTCATGCTCGAGTTTTCTCACTGGATGATGCCCCATGGTTAGGTAGACCAGTTCAAGTTGATAGCGATCAAATCAAGAAATTAATTAAGAACAGTCGACGTTATGCCACATAGGAGATAGGTGACATATTCCAAAAAATCAAAAAAGTTATTGGTGAAAATGAAAAAAAAGTTTTATTTTACAGAAAAAAAAAGTCTTTTTGGCCAACCCAATATATTATACATTAGGAGAGTAAGTGTCTGAAATGGAAAAGGTAGGCTTTCTACTGTGTTTACTGTCAGTCTGCAGCTCTGTGTGTGTATGTGCCTCTGCCTTTATTTTTTTTTTTAATTTTATATGTTCTGATTTAACATCTTTGTGTGTGACTGTGTAAAAAACAGTTGTTGTGTGGTTTTCTTTTAATACAGGAAGATACGAAGAAAACCCAGTTAACCCCTGTTGAAATAAGTAATGTTGCACTTTTAAGGGTAGAAACAGAGAGATAGAATGGCACAAAATGAAAAGTAAGGGTCTTCCTCCCTCTACCCCTACCCTTCATTCATCTATCTAGAGAAAACAGTATTTTAAATTCCTTTGGAAAACAGAAAGGAATTACAGGAGACTCTAATACACTTTTTCCCCCCTCAATGACGCAGTGTTCATTACCCCCTTGCCCCCTTTTTTCACTTACTGTATTTTTTACTAGTATATCCTAAAGACCTTTTCCTATCAGTGCATACGTACAGGTCTGCCTTGTTCCTTTTAGTGGCTATCTTGTATTTCATCTCCCGCATATGCTGTAATTTAACCAGTTTCCTATTTTAGGATGTTTTGCAATCATCGACTGTTCTGTGCTGTGATTAGAGTACGTGTTTTCCTCCATGTCCCCGGCTCTAGGCATCATCAAGCATTTTAATCTTTGCCATCTTCTGTGTGAGAAAAATGGTACCTTATTGTTTGTGAGGGGCCTCCTTGACTATGAATGAGATTTGACAATATTTTCATACATTTTGGTATTTTTAAAATAGATTTCCACTTTTAAATTGACAACTTCTATCTTTTACCAGTTTTTCTTTTGGATTGTTCTTTTCCTTATTCATATGTATGGATTCTTTGGAAATTAAAGAGCCTCTTGTTTTTAGTAGGTATTGTAAGTATGTATTTCCAGTTATTGCCTTTTAGACTTATTTTGTGATTTTTTTTTTGCCATATATAAGTTTTTAATCTTAATACACTCAGACTTAGCAGTCTTCCCCCCACCCTCTGTATTTGGGCTTATGCCGTTTGGAAAGATCCTTTCCATTCCCAAAATATAAATACATTTATGCAACCTTTTTTCTAGGACTTTCTTGTTTTCATGTCTTTGCTATACTTGGAATTTGCTTTTAGGTTATAAAATTAGTGTTTTTAAAATGTCCATTACAAAAAAACGTGAACTATATTTTGTAATATGGTTTGTATATTTTCTATTAAAATGGCCATGAAAGGAGGAAGAATATGTGTTGCTTCATTATTCATCTAAAATTGTATTCAGTCATTTTTACAAGTAGGTAGAAGAGATAAGAATTTCTAGCTATCGGAGATCTAGACCTTTTATCTTTTAATAGTGTGACCATATTAAACATTGAACAAAACATGGTTTAAGCTGGAATGGAGCCGGGAAAATGAGAATAAATTGGGGGAATTTCCAGTAAGTACTGGAAAAATAACTACACCTTTAGTTATTTTTAGTTAGCACATCCACCTTTGTTGGAGAATAGAGAAGCAATGCTAATATTAGTCTCTTGAAATTTTACAGTGTAGGCCTGATTGCTGTGCAGTACAGTAGCAATTGCACTAATCATTAAGGATTAAATTAATTTTTTATTTGCAACATTAAAGTCGGCATTCTCAGTTTTTACACATTTTTATCATGTAACATTAGTTTATGTATCGTAAAATTGTCACCACTTTCAAATAATGGCAGCATTGATCAGAAACAGTTCTATCTGTGGCCCCTAGAAGTAGAATATGACATGACTTAACCACTTGGGGTGGGAAGTTAAGGGTAAATGCAGATTTCCAAAGTCGGTTATTTTTTTAGTTTTTGTTACTTAAACTTTGCATATACTTCACAATACATTTTCTTACTTGCATATTGTTAATACTAAAATTAATTTGTCTTCCTGAACACACGTAACTTTATACGAGTAGAACAGGAAGCCTGACCAAGATTTAAATATTCCTGCACACTAATCACACACAGACATAACTGATTTTAAGCCTGTTATAGGTTACTGTTGCTCAAAAAAATCTATTATACTACCCTGTGTTTAAATACAATCATATCGAGAAGTCAAATATGCAAAATTGATTAAAAGTAAAGCCCCTTGATCTGCTTAGGATAAAACAAATGAAGAAGCTGACAGTCCTCGTTTTAGTCCAACTCTTTGTTGTTAAACTGCAAAACGTTTTAAAGCCATTTTAATAAAATGAATATATATTTTAACAATTTAAGTCCAAAGTGAACAACTCAAAGAATGAACAACCTCACCGCCACCCTCCACCTTGAGCCCTTGCTCTCCACCCTGTCTCCCATATTTCCGTTCCCCTTCCCAAAGGCAACCACAGTAACAGTGCAGTGTGTGTCGTTTAAGACACTTCCGTGTGCAGTGAAACCTTGTGAGCACACAGTGCGATGAGACATGAGTATATTATTTTGACATGTGATTTCTTAATTGAATGTCTTACAAATTTGTCCACATTAGTACATACACATCTGCACTATCATTTTTAACAGTCACATAGTACAAGTGTATGAGAATGTTTTAAACACTACTCAATTATAAACATTTAAATTGTTACCAGATTTTGTAATTAGATAGTACTGCTGAGTATATTTCTAAGTAGAGTGGGCTCCTAGAATTGAAATTTTTGTCCAGTATATTTTTTTATTTGGTATATCATGTCAAGTTGCCCTTCAAAAACATTCTCACCAACTATTCATTGAAAGGGGCCAATTTTCCCCAAATTTTCAAAAACATTGCATATTGTCACTTAGTGTTACCTACCTCATTAGCAATAGTTATTTTAATTTGCATATTCTGATTACTACTAGTGAGGTATGAGCATTTTTTCATGTATTATCCAAATGCATGCGTTAGTCCTCTAATTTTTATCTAATGAATCACTAATTTCTGCATCATTTTCTATTAAACAAACTAACCTTTCTCCATGAATTTGAAATTGAACCTGTGTGTGTGTGTAATTGTTTCGGGAATGCTTTGTGTTCCACTGATCGCTTGTCCATTCCTGTTCTCATGTTTTTTGTCACTGTAGTTTTTATTAGATGTATGGTTACTTGTGAATCCCCCTGTCATTAGTCTCTCAAAATTTTCTTGGCTATTCCTGAGCAATTTTACTTTACTAAATGAGCTTAAATTTATCAAGCTCTATTTTTTAAATCCTTTTGGATTTAAAATTTCTAGTTTAAGAAGAGTGATATTGTCACAGCGTTGACTCTTCCTATCCAAAGACTTGGTGATATCCCTCCATCTTGGTCACGGTTCATCATTTAAGTTGTACAGTAGTCCTCCCTGGCTCATGGCTTCAGTAGTTTGAAAATATTAAATGGAAAATTCCAGAAATAAACAATTCATAAGTTTTAGTTGCTTTTATGAAATCTCAGGCCATGTCCTTTGTCCTACCTGGGATGTGAATTGTCCCTTTGTCCAGCATCCACACTGTACACCCCCACCCATTAGTCACTTAGTAGCCACCTCGGTTATCAGATCAACTCTTGCTGCATCCCAGTGCTTGTGTTTAAGCTAGCAATCCAGATGTGCCAAATAGAAGCCAAAAAGTGCTTTCTCTAAGTGAAAAGTTTCAAGTTCTCAATAAGGAAAGGGAAGGGCATGGAAGGGAGGGGAAGAATTGTATGCTGAGGTATCTGACACCTAAGAGCAAATTTTCTAGTCATGAAATTGTGAAGGAGGAAAAAGGAATTCATGCTAGTTTTGCTGTTGCACCTCACAGTGCAAAAATTAAGACCACAGTACATGGTAAGGGCTTAGTTAAGGTCCAAAAGGCATTATGTTTGTGGGTGGAAGATACAACAGAAAACATACATAAATGTGTATATACATAGTATTCAGGACTAGCTGAGGTTTCAGGAATGCATGGGGGGTTTTGAACATACCCCCTGCGGATAAAAAGGGACCACTGAATAAATCTTGCATATTTTTTTCTGAGCTTATTGATTGATATTTCACATTTTTTCTTTTATTTTTAATGGGATCCTTTTGTTACTACATTTTCTAACATAGGTATTGTTTGTATGTAACAATGCTTTTAATTTCTTATATCCAGTCACCTTGCTGAACTTTTTTTAATAGCTCTAATAGTTTTTCAGTTGATTCACTTTTATTTCTCTATAGGCAATGACATGCACATATGAGTTTTTCTTTTTGACAGTAGTATGCCTCTTAATTCTTATTCTTCGTATTGCATTGGTTAGGACTGGCAGGAATGGTATCATGATAAAGGCACCTGTTCTTTGCTTTTTACTATTTTGCAATGAAAAATTAGAAGCACTTCTACTAAATGTTAATGTAGCTTGCATTAAAATTAAAGATATTCTTTTCTAGAAGTTTTGTTATTTAATAAAGAACTAAATAACTTAATATTTCACAGTATTCAATCATATCTGCATTTTATCATTAAATCCTACTTTATCATAATGTATCATTTTAGTTACTACTATATTTCACTTGATTAGTTTAATTTGTTTTGTTAGTTATGTCTGTTGTGTGTGCACCTTACCCAGTATTGGTATCATAGTTCAGCTGTTCCAAGAGAATGCTTTGGAAAGTGTTCCATTTTTTTGTGTGTCCTAAATAACTCTAGTGGTATCTGTTCATTGAACTCATGATGGAACTCCAGGAAAATTAGGCCTGATGTCTTTTTAAGCAAGCCATTTTAATTAAAGCATTTTTAATTTATTTTTGTATTTTTTTAAAATTTTCTGTTATAAATGAAATAAAATATTATATTAGTTTTGGGTGTACCACATAGTGATTAGACATTTATATAATTATGATATAATCACCCAGATAATTCTAGTACTCATCTGATAGCGTACATAGTTATAACAATATTATTGACTGTATTCTCCTTGCTGTACTATACACCCCCAAGACTATTTTCATATCTGGCAATTTGCACATCCTAAAACCTTCCCCTTTTTCACCCAATTCCCTTTCCAGCTGGCTATCATTAAAATGTTCTCTATCTATGTGTTTGTTTTGGTTTTTAGACACCAAATATAAGTAAAATCATATATTTGTCTTTTCTCTGACTTATTTCACTTAGCGTAATACCCTCAAGGTCCATCGATGATGTCACAAATGGCAAGATCTCATTCTTTTTACTTATATTTTTATAAATTTTTAAAATATTTTGTTTATTTATTTTTAAAGATAGGGGAATGGAGAGAGAAAGAAAGGGAAATAAACATCAGTCAGTTGCTTCTCGCAGGTACACCACCCGGGACCTGCCCCACAACCCAGGCATGTGCCCTGACTGGGAATTAAAGCGGCGGCCTTTCACTTCACAAGACAACACTCAACCAAGTGAGCCACACTGGTCAGGGCAAGATTTCATTCCTTCTAATGTCTGAGTAGTATTCCAATGTATTTGTGTACCACATCATCTTTATCCATTTGTCTGTTGATGAACACTTAGGGTGCTTCTCTATCTTGACTGTTGTAAATAATGCTACAATAAATATAGGGATGCATACGTCCTTTCAAATTAGTGTTTCAGATTTCTTTGGATATATACCCAGTTTGTGAAATTGATGGGTCCTTCTTTGTCTTTTATTATAGCCTTTGTTTTTAAAGTCTATTTTGTCTCATGAAAGTATTGCTACCCCAGCTTTTTGTTTCATTTCTATTTGCATGAAGTATGTTTGTCCATCCCTTTACTTTGTCTGTGTGTCTCTTATGATCTGAAGTGGTTTTCTAGTAAGCAGTATATGTACGGATGTTGTTTTCTTACTCATTCAGCCATTTTATTATTTATACTTGAACACATCTTATAATACTGGTTTAGTAGTGATAAACTTCTTTAGCTTTTCCTTGTCTTGGAAGCTCTTTATCTGTTTGTTGATTCTAAATGATAGCTTTGCTGGGTAGAGTAATCTTGGTTGTAGGTCCTTACTTTTCATTAATTTGAATATTTTATGCTAGTCCCTTCTGGTCTGAAAAGTTTCTATAGAGAAATCAGCTGACAGTCTTATAGGAGCACACTTATAGGTAACTAACTGCTTCTCTCTTGCTGTTTTTAATATTCTCCCTTTGTGTTTAACCTTTCTCATTTTCATTACAATGTGCCTTGGTATAGGCCTCTTTGGATTCATCTTGTTTGGGACTCTCCACTCTTCTGGGACTTGTATGCCTCTTTCCTTCACCAGTTTAAGCAAGTTTTCAATTATTATTTATTCATATAAGTTTTTAATTTCTTGCTCTCTTCATCTAGTACCCCTATGATATGAATGTTGGTATGCTTGATGTTGTCCTGGAGCTGAGGCCTCTTAAATTGTCCTGATTTTAGGGGATTCTTTTTTCTTTTTGCTGTTCTGATTGGGTGTATTTGGCTACTTTGTCCCCCAAATCACTCATTTGATCTTTTGCTTCGCCTAATCTACTATTGATCCTCATAATGCATTCTTCATTTCAATCATTATATTCTTCATTTCTGACTGGTTACTTTTATGTTTTCTACCTCCATTTTTATGTTTCCTATCTCGTTGTTAAAGTTCTGAGTTCATCTACTCTTCCCGTAAGTTCACTGAGCATCCTTATAACCAGTGTTGTGAACTCCTTATCTGCTAGATTGCTTGTTCCCACTTTATTTAGTTCTTTTTCTGGCATCTGTCAGCAGTAAATTTATATGCAAGCCCTTTAAGAGGAACCCCTAGAAATCCAGAAGCCCTCTGTTGGTTTTCACAGCCAGAAGTTATGGAGACTTCTCTTCCTGGCACTGGAATCCCAGGCTGAGGGGCCTGGTACAGGGCTGGGACTTTTGACTTCTCAGAGGGGACCTCCACAGCCAAGATGACTCTCCCTTTTCTTAACTGCCACACATGGGTGTGGGACCAGCCCACTCCTTATTTCTGCTCCTCCTGCCAGTCTTGACATGGATTCTTCTGTATATTATTAGCTATAGGACTTCTGTTCAGCTTCTCTTCAGGCAGTTCTCAGTGCTGGTTGTTCTGTAGTTTAGTTGTGATTTTGGTGTGGTCCTGGGAGGAGGCAAGAATAACATTTACCCACTCCACCATCTTGACTGGGATCTCTATAGCATTTTTTAAAATCATCTTTCTATATGAGTTTTTAATGCTTTCTTAAGGTTTTTAAAATAATTTCTAATTCCCTGGAAAATATCTATTCACTTAGACTCACTTTTTATTTTTAATAATTTGTCACAAAAGGGCTGAAAAACTAGTACAAAAACTGTTGATATACAGTTTCCTCATCTTCCCCAATGTTAATATCCATCTCAGGCTAATCAGAAGTGGAGTCAGACAAAATTTGGAGGAACATGACTCCTACTTATCTCCCAGCCACACTGTTGACCCTCCAGTCCTCTCATCCTACCATCCAGACCTAATGCTGCTGCTCCCGGTTCTTCCCTGCTTGTTCCCAGGCCGTTCCCTCAGCTGGAGCATTTCCCCAACATACGGCATTTCACTTGACTTTATTCAGACATTACTTCTGCAGGAGGCCTTCCAGTCCTTGCTTCCCATTCTCCATGAATCAGTCCCTCTTTCCTGCGAACTCCTGTGGCTTCCTGCACTACTTACCCACAGACCCATCACACTGTCCCGTGACAGTTTGTAGACCACTTTGAGTTGAAGCATTGAGCAGAAAACCTCTGCTAAAATGCAAAAACCCTTTATTAACCACAGCCTTATATATCTTTAGCTAGAATAGTTATGTTGTCATTATCCTTTGTACTTTCGAACTGGAAAGATGACAAAAAAATTCTTCTCGCAAGTTCATTCAATACATGGTAAGTATTTGTATTGTCATCTAACTTTTCAGTTTAGAGAAATTGACCCACAATTACATAATCAGTTTCAAAATCAGCATACCCAATTCTTGAATCTCTTCTTCTGCATGTTTTTCTTGAAACTTGAGCCTTTTGCCCTCAACAAAAAGGCATTAAGTGTTCCTAAGTGAGCTCTTTAGGAATACTTCCTCTATTCATGCGCACTTATCCACTGATTTCCCCTTTCTGCCGTGAGAAAGGCAACACTCACCCAACATTAGGACACATTTACATGTGCCGCAGACACCCTTTCATCAGAAAGTCTACATGAACACTTTAAACATATTGGAAAGATTCATATCCAATAGGACTCTTAAAGGTGAATTCACTTTTCCTATTCTATTGATTCTATTCTATCACTGAAAACAGTGATTAAAAAATTAGTGAGATTTGTATCATCATGTGATCAATATTAAAGTGCCAATTATGAGCTCACTTTCTAATCTTGCTCTGCCAGATTTTTATTGTTCATAAATGAAAGGAGAATTCTAAAGATCAAATTTTACTACTTACTACTTTTCAAATGATTATAAAATTTACATTAAAATTTTTTTGAAGTTCAAATTTTTTTTAGTTTTTTAATTATGGAATCCTACAATGTGATAAATTTTAAAACTTGCTTCTCTCTCATTAATCCTAGAAGAAAGGAACTTATTTCAGTTGAATAAGGGAGCCATTTTCAAATTGAAAAAATATGTAATCAAGGCTAAATGGTTTGGCACTTAGAAAAACAAAACCTGTAAAGCAGTCAGTGTGTTTCCAGAGAATGTTGGTAGCAGCAACTATGTGCTGTAGCAATTAATCTTTGTGTGTGGTGTTTTCATAGGTCAGCCAGCACCTCCACATGGCTAACTATCTCAGCTGGTCAGCCAGTTTGGCAGTTGTGATCATACCTTACACATGAGCAGAGATTGAGAGAGTTTCAGTGAATCCTACCATCTGCATGAGCCAAGGCAAGAGTACCAACAGAGGCCCACATACTGTGTGCCTTTCAGTATATCAGTATTGGTGGTATATGGCACCCTCCAAAATATGGGACGCAGGGTCCAGCTCTACAAGCAGAGTTGTTATTAAGGCAATTTGGGATCCAACACTCAGTCACTGAAGCAGGTTGCGTCATAGGAAATGGACAAAAACTCTCAAGTCAGCACTTGAATTAAAATACCTCAAGTGAATCGATGATGAGGGCAAGTTGTTCTTGGAGTATTTTCAGCTCAGACAACATTCCCTAAATTGCCATGTGAAGTACAATATACATGTTTTTGTGTTAATAACCCAAGTGCTATCATAGAGGATATTATTAGTGGTTGCCAATCTATCAGTCATTCCTAAAAGATCCTGAATCTCACTGCCATGTGATTTTGTGGTAGAAAATCCTGTTAAAATGTCTATACTTTGTAATCTTGTTAAGTCCCTGCCACTTTGTTGTTTTAGAAAATTCCATCCCTGGAGGCCTGTGCCTTTGATCCCCAAGTAAGGGAGATAAGAGAGAGATGGCCTGGATTTCCGCAGGTAGCTGGAGACCTTGCCCCTGCTCCCTGCCCCCTCCCCTTACTCTTTGTCTCCCAAATAAGGTAGTTAGATTAACTCCCAGTTTTTGTAACAAGTTTATCCAAATAGGTAGGGGGTCCTGGGGCTATTTAAACCCTGGACAATTAGCATTTAGGGCCCGGATTTGGAGATTTGCCTCCCCAGGACCCGCATGCATGCATTAAAGTGTTGTACTCCGCCACTGCTTCGTTCGTGTGAATTAATTTCCCGCAACAATTTGAGTACATGGACCTAACTTCCATTCTGAGGGTGTGCCCTGTGTAGCCAGTATCAATTGGTATAGTACTGCCTGCCACATCACAATGACTGGATTAGTAGTAGACCCACAACCTAAGTTACTTCCATCAGCAGAAGATAAGACTTACTGTGGGATAAGTTAGAAGCTATAGCCCCTGGAGATAAAGCAGCCATTTTGTCACCATGAGTAAACCACAGTAACAAATCCCTGGGTCCGTTTATACCTGAAACCACACTTCTGATGAACTCTATGTTAGAAATGAATTCCCTTTATTATCAAAGCCAATTGGGTCAGAATTTTTGTTTCTTGTAACTGAAGGTATCACAACTAAAACAAGTTAAATACAGAGTGGCCGTCAAGTCCCTATCCATAAGATTGTGCCTTTCAACAATAAAGACTTAAAGACAGCTATCAATGGCTTTACTTACTTCCACTGAGATGGAAAGAGTCCAGAAAAACATGGATAAAAAATAAAATGTGAGAAAATGGAGGGGCTTACCAAGGGATGAAGGATTTCTACCTTTCTTACATTACTACTCTTTTTCTTACAGGGGTGATCTTTATGTCTTAATAACCCTCTTTTCCTCTCTTATGAGACTCACCCTTCTCCTTTGCTATTATTTCCCTGCCCCAAAGTCTAGGTATCTCTTCCCCCACCCCAGATTTTGAGGGTCTGTTTTTCACATGAAAAAAACAAAGAAAAATGGTTTATTTTGTAAATGAAGAAGAAGAAGAAAGGAAAAAGTAAAGCATATGGATAACTTCTAACTCATGTATATAGTTCTTGGTGCTCAATCTATATATGTATAAATGTATGATTCCATTTATGTCAGGTACCTAGAATTTGTAGGTAAAGTTTTAGTAAAATTAGTTTAGTAAAATACAGAGATAGAAAGTAGAATAGTGGTTACCAGGGAGTGGGAGAAGGGAGAAATGGGGAATTATTGTTTAATGAGTACAGCATTCATGTTGGGGATGATGAAAAAGTTCTGAAGATGGATAGTGCTATTGATTGCACAACATGTGAATGTACCTAGTGCCACTAAACTACATTTTAAAATGCTAAATTTTACATATATTTTACCAACAATAAAAATGCAATGTATATAAAAATATGCATTGTACCCACCAACATCTAGTATTTATTACATAATTATACAACTAGAATTTTCAATGTGGCCTTACCTACATCACATTCTCATTAAGCCACTCGCCAGCCAAGCTTTTGATCGTTACAGGAAGCAGACCTGAGAAAATGGATGAGTCAGCACAAGTTAGCATCAGAGTTGGGAAACAGCTCAGTGGTGGTAAACCAACTGACTCCAACCGTGGTAAAATGAGATAATGCAGTGCACATGACAGACAGAGGCTGCTCTATATGCTTTGTCTATATTAACTCACTTAACATACATAAGAACTCCATGAAATAGATGGTATTTTGCTCATTTTTGCAAATCAAGAAGCTGAATTACTGGAAGACTAAGTAATTTATCCCAATTTCAAAGAGCTAGTAAGTAAGTAAGGTAGCTGGGATTGGAACCTAAGTACTCTCTCCAGAATTACTGTGTTCTTCTGCCCAAATATGGCTTAAGAAACAAGATTCTCTATGCCTTAGATCTATCAAGATAGAGATGAGTCTAGAAACAGAGACTCCCTCACTGTTCCTTGGTTTCTCCATCTGAAAAGTGGATACTAATAACACCTATTTCATAGGGTGATCATGAGAATTATGTGAGTTAATGTTTGTAAGTGTTCTGTGTGTCTGGCATGTGGTAAGATCTAGCTAGTATTGGTTATTATGATTCCTAAGGGAAAATGGGGGGTCAAAAAAGTTTTTATGATATAAAACAAACCGGATATAAAAAGAATACGTCTCAAAATGATAAGAGCAGTATATAACAAACCCACAGCTAACATCATGCTCAATAGTGAAAGCTACAATCTTTTCCTCTATGATCAGGAGCAAGACAAGAATGCCCACTCTCACCATTTTTATTCAACATAGTACTGAAAGTTCTAGCGAGAGCAATCTGGCAAGAAGACATAAAAGGCATTCAAGTCAGAAAGGAAGAAGTGAAACTATCTCTCTTTGTAGGTGTCATAGTATTTATTATATATAGAAAATCCTAAAGGCTCCACCAAAAAACTGTTAGAACTAATAAACCAATTCAGTAAAGTTTTAGGATGCAAAATCAGTACACAAAAATCAGTTGCATTTCTTATACACTAATAAACTATCAGACAGAAAAATCAAGAAAACAATTCCATTTATAACTTCATCAAAAAGAATAAAATATTCTGCACCCTGGATGGGTGGCTCAGTTGGTTGAGCATCATCCCACACACCAAAAGGATGTGGGTTCAATTCCTGATCACGGCACATACCTAGGTTGCAGGTTTGTTCCCCAGTCAAGGTACATATGGAAATATGGAAGGCAACCAAAAAATGTTCCTTCTCTCTCTCTCTCTTTCTCTCTCTCTCTCATTAAGCATATTTCTGTGTGAGGATTTAAAAAAAATACCTGGGACTAAATTTAACCAAAGAGGTGAAAGATATGTATACTGAAAGCTAAAAGACATTGATTAAAAAAATAAATGAAAACACAAATTAATGGAAAAATATTTCATGCTCATGGATTTGAAGAATTAATCTTGTTAAAGTGTCCATACTACTTAGAGCAATATACTAATTCAATGCAATCCCTATCACAATTCCAATGGCCTTCTTCAGAGAAATAACACAAGTAATTCTAAAATCTATATGAACTACAAAAGGCTCCCAAATAGGCAATGCAATCTTGAAGGGAAAAAATGTTGAAGGTACCACTCTTCCTGATTTCAAACTGTTAGAAGGCTATAACAATCAAAACACGGTATTGGCACAAAAACAGACACAAAAATGGAACTTAGATAAATGGAACAGAATAAGAGCTCAGAAATAAAACCACACATATATGGTCAATTCATTTATGGCAAAGAAGCAAACAATATATAATGGTAAAGGACCATTTCTTCAATAAATGCTAGTGGTAAAACTGGACCACTATCTCACCCCATACAAAAAATCAACTCAAAATGGATTAAAGACATAACTATAAGTCCTGCAATCATAAAACTCCTAGAAGAAAACACAGGAGACTAGCTCCTCGACCTTGGTCTTGGTGATGATTTTTTAGATTTTTACACCAAAAGCAAAAATAAACAAGTGGGACTATAGCAAACTAAAAAGCTTCTGCACAGCAAAGAAAACCATCCACAAAAAGAAAAGGCAACCTATGAAATAGGAGAAAATATTTCCAAATCACATATCTGATCAGAAGTTAATATCCAAAATCTATAAAGAACTCATACAATTCAATTGAAAAAAAATTTATTAAAAACTGGGCAGAGCATCTCAATAGACATTTTTTCAAATTAGAAAAATCCCAATGGTACATGAAAAGATGCTCAGCATCCCTAATCATCAAGAAAATGCAAATCAAAATCATACTGAAAAATCACTTGACACCTGTAAGAATGGCTATTATCAAAAACACAAGAGATAACAAGTACAGGTAAGGATGTGGAGAAAAGGGAACACTTGTGCACTGTTGGTGGGATTGTAAACTGGTACAGGTACTATGAAAAACACTATGGCAATTCCTCAAAAAAGGTAAAATTTAACTACCATATGACCCAGCAATTTCACCTGTGGGTATTTAGCTGAAGCAAATGAAATCACTGTCTTGAAAAGATATCTGCACCTCCGTGTTTAATGCAGCGTTATTTACAATAGCCAAGGCATGGAAGCAACCTAAATGTCCACTGAAAGATGAATGGATAAAGAAAATGTGAGATATATGCACACACATATACACACACTGGAATACTATTCAGCCATAAAAAAGGACAGAAAACTTGCCATTTGTGACACCATGGATGGACCTCCTTTAGGGCATTACATTAAGTGAAATAAGTCAGACAAAGAAAGACAAATACTCTATAACCTCACTTATATGTGGAATCTAAAAATACCTAACTCATAGGTACAGAGAATAGATTGATAATTTCCAGAGGTGAGGGACAGGGGTCTGGTGAAACGGCTGAAAATGATCAAAAGGTATAAACTTCCAATTAAAACATAAGTCCCGGGGCTATAATATACAACGATAGTTAACAATACTATATTGCACATGTAAAAGTTGCTAGGGGAGTAGATCTTAAAAGTCCTCATCACAAAAAAAAATTGTGACTATGGTGACAGATTAACTAGATTTATTGTGTTGATCATCTCACAATATATATAGATAACAAATCATGTTGTCATCTGAAAATGATATAATATTGTAATTCAATTATATCTCAATTTTTTTAAGTTAAAAGAAAACGAAAGTTCTCATCACAAGAAAAAAGAATTTGTATCTATGTGTGGTGATGGAACTCACTGTGGTAATCATTTTGCAATATATACATATATACATATATCAAATCATTATGCTGTATACCTAAAACTAATACCATGCTATATGTCTATTGTATCTCAAGTTACAGAAGGATGGTTGTTACAGCATTAATGAGAAAGCTTTTTTATTTTTTTCTGTATATTCACTGTTTCAGGCACTATTCAATTTCTACATATGTGTGTGTGTATATACAATAACCTTATACAGTTTTATTATTATTGCCTACATTTTACAGATGACTTAGCTGAGGCATGCAATTCAAGTTAATTGCCCATCATCACATAGCTAATATGGGGTAGGTTTTACATACAGACAGCTTAGATTAGTTATCTATTGCTACATAGCAGCAATCCCCAACCTTTTTGGCACCAGGGGCAGATTCTGTGTGGCCCAACTCCTAATAGGCCACTGACCAGTATGGGTTCACCACCCCAGGGGTTGGGAACACCTGCTATATAGAACCTTCCCCAAAATTTAGTGACTTAAAACAATGTTTATTATTTCATAGTTTATGTGAGTTAAAAATACGAGTGTGATTTATCTGGCTGTTCTGACTCGGGGTCTCTCACAGACTACATGCAAGATGTCAACAAGGGCTGGTCATATCAAAGGCTTAACGGGAAAGACCTACTTCCGATGTGTGTTTTTATTGAAAGGATTCAATTCTTTGCGGACTGTTGGACTGAGGACCTCAGCTACTCTCTTGAGTGTTGGCCAGAGGCTTCCTGCAGTTCCTCACCACCTGGACCTCTCCACAGTGACGCTTCCAACTGGCAGCTAGTTCATTTTTGTTACATAAAAACTATCTTATGAAGAATTTTGTGAATTTTCTTCTTTTTACAAATGAGTAAAGTTAGAGGCATGAATATTAGAGGTATTATATCTTCTTGTTCCTCACCTTAAAACCCTCACCTTCCTGTCCACCTTGTTTAATCATGAATTGTGAATACTGGGTCTGTTGTCCTAAGATGGTAATATGACCCATTTTGGGCAAGTCATGCAGTATCTCTAACATTTTGTTCATTGAAATGAAAATAATTCTGGCTTCACAAAATAATCAGAAGGATAAATTAACAGACAGTGTAGTGCAGTGGTTAAAGGTCTTAGAGTCACTCACACCTGTGCTTATAGCCCAGCGTCTCTCTGAACCTCCTTTGCTTTTTAACTATTAAATGAAGGTGAGTGGATCTCACAGGGTTGCTGTAGGGCTTAAAGTATTGGGTTGGCCAGAAAGTTCCTTTAGTTTTTCTCCATGTGATGGCTCTGGTAGTGCTTAGTTGTCTTTAACTTCATTTGAAAAATTTTGTTAGATTGTATTATGACTGCTGTTACATCAGTGTGCATTTTTTAAAAACTTATCAAATACGGTGAATTTTTGTGCAGCCATTTCAATATTGAAGATGGAAGAAAATATGCAACATTTTTGGCATATTATGCTTTATTATTTTAAGAAAGGTAAAAACACAACTGAAATGCAAAAAAAAAAAAAGATTTACACAGTGTACAGAGAAGGTGCTCTGACTGATTGAACGTGTGAAAAGTGGTTTGTGAAGATTCTTGGTACTACTGACATTCTGGCCAAATAATTCTTTGCAGCTGTCTTATGCACTGGAAGATGTTTAACAGCACCTCTGGCTTCCACCGACTAGAAGCCAATAGCAGGAGAGAGACAACAAACTCAAAATATCCAAATCAATAAAGTTATTGGCGAAAATGAAAATGTATCTTCTTTTTACAGAGAAAAACTAAACAGACCTTTTGGCCAAACCAATACCTAGCACTGTGCCAGACAATACACTGACTCAAAGTGTAAGAGGGATCATGAGGACGTTGATGATAACAATGCTGCAGGTATCGTGAAAGTCCTAAGAAAATACAAATTATTATTTTTGTTACTTCCTAAACAACTCTTAAAAATGGGACTTAAAATCCATTTAAACAACTAGGATTCAACATCAACAAGAGTTATGGTCTCACTCCATGAAACATTCATGAGACAACTCCCTGACTTGGGAAGTCAGCTGGTGTCCACTGTGCAGCAGCTCAGAGTAAGAGAGTTCCCAGGTGTGGTCACTGTGTCGTGCCCTTGAGTATAAATGTGAAAAGATTCATCAGTACATGCTGCTGCTTTTTCAGTTTCACTACCGGAAAAGCCTGCTTGGATGGAAAGATTTCATTAGCTATGCTTTCTGCCTTTGAGGCTGGTTAACATGGTAAACAGGTGGTTTTTCATTCAAAACATGTTGTGAGCCCTTGATGAAAGCCATCATGCAATGAGTACCCAGTGCAACTGGGAGTGGTGGGGGAACACAATCCTAAACCTATGTAGCCGAAGCCAGTCTCTGGAAATCATTGCAGTAAGAGCATTTCAGTCCTTGTGTGGTATACCTCATCTTACTTATGTGAACCAGTTGTCCTTCATTTTCCTACACCTAACCAAAGGAGAGTGGTGAATATTTGAAATATCTCAGTTCTGCTAGGGGAGGAGTTGGCAAACTCTGGCCCATGAGCCAAATCTCACCCATCACTTTTTTTGTAAGACCTGTCAGATGAGTATGGTTTTTACATTTAAGAAGAAGAAAACATATTTTATTTTATGACATGTGGAAATAAAATAAAATTCAAATTTCCACGTCCATAAGGTTTTATGGGAACAGCACATTCATTTACACATTGTCTGTGGCTGCGTTCAAACTGCAAGGGCAGAGCTCCACTGTGAGCCGGGAAGTTTCCATTTCAATCAGGTTAACAAAAATAAATAAAAAATAAATGTTTCCATTTTAATATAGCAAATTTTGATTTTTTAGTATTGCTATAAGTCAAGAATTAATTTCAGAATTTAATCTGTAAATATTTTGTAATTAACCCAAATAAGGGAGGAGAAATATGACAAAGGTATTGTATTTAGTCTTTATTCTGTCAACCAAGTGGGCACTCCTATCTTATGATTGTCTGAAGTATTTACTCATAAAGAAGAGAAATAATTGTTTTAGAATAGGAATTAAGCTGAAATTGATACTATAGAAAATGAAATTATAGACTTCAACTAAATTATTTAAGATTTTAACAGGAGGTGTGAAATAATTCCCTTAATTCTCTGTTTTACTTCAGTAGCAAGGCAAGCTAGGTTACACTAGATTGCAATCTAGGTTACACTAGGTTACAATCTAGGTTAATAGATTAAATGCTGCCTAGAATTTCAAAGGCTTTTCTTTATAAGATTCTCAATGTTTACTGAACTCCAGGCTCCAGAGTTGCATCAGCCTTTGATTTTGCTACTCCTTCCTTCTGCTTCTGTCGCCTTCCATCCGGAAACCAGTTGGGTGTGTGTGTGTCAGGAGAGAAAGAATGTGTGTAATAGCCACACCAACTCAGTAACCAAGTATCATCCCAATGACTAAGCTCTAGAAGCAAGCCGTGAATGTTATCATAGGTCCAAAGAGCATAAAACTTTGCTTGCACTAAAAAAAGTCAGGCTACAGGAAAGTAAAAATTCAAATGTAAAATTAAAACTCATATTGATGACGTTCACTGTGGTGCTCTTTTGAGTAAAGAGCTAAAAACAGCCTGGGTGTCCAAAAACAGTGAATTTTTAAATAGATTGTGGTACGTACACGTAGAGTGATATTACTTAAAACTGTGTAGAACTATGTAAAACTCAACAGAGAAGTTCTGAGCAGCCAGTAGGACAATCTGGTAGAACTGGATTTATTGATATATTGATTTTGGTATATTAAGATCCCCTTCCTTCATAAAGAGGCTCCATACCACCGAGTTTCCCGCGATCACTCCTGCCCCGTGGTTCAGCATCATTATCCACTTCTGTTGTTACCATGGCCCACTTATAATCACAAGTCACCACAGCCTATACCCTCTCATTCTAAAGTAGTAAGAAAAGGAGACAAAGATTGAAATAAATAAATTGCAACAAAATTATTTACTGTTTTTCACAAGCAACATCATTTATTCAAACGATTATTTCAATTTTTTCATTTCATTTGTGTATTTTATACAACACCCTGGAGACAAAAAAAAATAAGCAGAACTTATCTAACTAGAAGATAGATAAATAGCACTAATTTGCAAGCAACCCATCACTGAAAGAACCAGAGAATAATTTGCAGGTTTGGATCCGTCTGAGCCTTTGGTAAGAAGCCCCTTTGTGGCTCCTCAAGAACTCCCCTGGAAGCATCTGGACCCCTAGTCTACACCATTCATTTGGTCTGAATTGTGTCCCCCAAAAACTGTGTGTTGAAGTCTTAGTCCCCAGGACCTGAGAATGTGACCACATTTGGAGAGTGGGTCTTTAAAGAGGTAATTAAGTGAAAATGAGGTCATTAGGGTGGGCCTTGATTCAAAAGAACTTATAAGAAAAGAGTAGATTTCCGGCCAAGATGGAGGCATATGTAGTCGCACTATGCCTCCTCGCACAACCAAAACTAAGGACAACAAAAATTGAGAAACAAAAAACAACCAGAACAGAGAGAAATGAACTGAACAGAAGACTGACTACCCTACGTTCAGACCGGTGGGGAGGGGCAGAGTCGGAGACCTACAGAGAGGGGTCAAGGGGTCCCGGCAGGAAGAAGCGCTGGATGGCAGACGCGGGCACGCAGGGTGCAGAAGGCAGCTGGCGGACCAGTGGCAGACCCTGGGCACGGGAGGCAATGAGCAGACCCAGTGAGGGGCGCAAGGCAGCTGGCTGTCTGCAGCCACACATTCGTGCGCAGGCAAACTAAATGAAAACGAGCAACAACACAGACCATGCAACCCAGGGCCCCAGCGCCAGGAAACAAAGCCTAAGAGCACTGACTGAAAACACCTGTGGGGGTTGAGGCCAGGAGATTCTCTCAGCCTCGCAGGGGGCTCCTCGGGGAGACCCACAGAGTCTGAGAAAGTGCACAGGTCCACTCGCCCAGGAGCCAGCACCAGAAGGGCCCAATTTGCTTGTGGGAGGCGGCAGGGTGGACTGGAGTCCTAGAGAGTGGAGCAGGCGCCATTGTTCCCTCTCAAACCCCGCCCCCACATACAACATCACAACCAAGCAACTGGGGTGTCCCGCCCTGGTGAACCTCTAAGGCTGTGCCGCCCTTACATTACAGCCGCAACCAGATCAAAGGAAAATAAAAAATAAAAAAGATGGCTCAAACAGAATTGAAATCCCCAGAACCAATTTTTTTTTAAGTGACCAAGAGATAGCCAACCTATTCGATGCACAGTTCAAAGCACTGGTGATCAGGATGCTCACAGAATTGGTTGACTTTGGATGTAAATTAGATGAACAAATGCAGGCTACAATAAGAGAAATGAAGGAAAATGCACAGGGAACCAATAGTGATGGGAAGAAAACTGGGACTCAAAACAATAGAGTGGACCAGAAGGAAGAAAGGAACAACCAAACAGAAAAGAATGAAGAAACAAGAATTCAAAAAACTGAGGAGAGGCTTAGGGACCTCCAGGACACCTTTAGATGTTCCAACATCTGAATTATAGGGGTACCAGAAGGGGAAGAGGAAGAGTAACAAATTGATAACTTATTTAAACAGATAATAAAGGAGAACTTCCCCAATCTGAAAAGGGAAATAGACTTCCAGGAAGTCCAGGAAGCTCACAGAGTCCCAAAGAGGTTGGACCCAAGGAGGAACACGCCAAGGGACATCATAATTACATTAGCCAAAGTAAAAATGAAGGAGAGAATCCTAGAAGCAGCAAGAGATAAAGAGACAGTAACCTACAAAGGAGTTCCCATCAGACTGTCAGCTGATTTCTCAAA
>PVIA01013324.1:0-32717 GCA_004024845.1 Tonatia bakeri | reverse complement strand
GATTAAAATAAAAAAATAAAATAAAATAAAAATAAAAAGAATAAACTGACAGTAACCAGAGGGGAGGTGGGAGGAGATAATGAGGAGAAAAGGGGGAAGCATTTTCAGGAACATGTATAAAGGACACATGGACAAAGCCAAAGTGGGGTAGGATCAAGAGTGGGAGGTAGGTATGGTGGGGCAAGGGAGATTGCTGGGGGGGAATGGAAACAACTATACTTGAACAACAACAACAATAAAAATATGGAATTAGTAAAAAAATAGTATAATTTCATATTAATATATTTATTATAGCTGCTCTTCATCTGCTCATATCCATGAATGTTTATTAATATAATAGAGTGAAAAAATAAAATATAGGGATAGATTTTCTTTATATGTATAATACATTTAATCTTTTACAATGAAAAATATAGTATTTTCTCTTTGAATCAATATAAAACTTCAAATAATAATGACCAAATAAAATTAATATATAAATTAATACATAAACTAGAAAATATTATATAGAATGCATCTTTATACTTGAAATTTATTAGACTAAGTCAATTTTGCATAAAATTTTTGGTAAAATCCAAGTCCAATATATTATGGTTTAATAGGCTCAATATATTCTGTTGGCCAAAAAGTTCATTTGCTTTTTTCCTTTAAGATGGCTCTAGTAGCACTTAGTTGTCTTTAACTTCATTCAAAACAATTTAGTTAGATTATATTGTGATGGCTGTGATATTAGCATGCACTAAAAAACATTAAAATTGGTGAGTATTTGTGCAGTGATTTTAATATTGAACATGGGAGAAAGTACAGAGCATGTGGGGCATATTATGCTTTATTATTTCAAGAATGGTAAAAAGACAACTGAAAAGCAAAAACAAAATATTTGCGGAGTGTATGGAGAAGGTCCGGTAACTGATTGTACATGTCAACTGTGGTTTGTGAAGTTTAATGCTAGAGATTTCTTTCTGGGTGATGCTCCACAGTTAGGTAGACCAATTGAAGTTGATAGTGATCAAATCGAGACATTAACTGAGAACAATCAATGTTTTACCATGCAGGAAAAAGCTGACATGCTCAAAATATCCAAATCAATACAGTTATTGGTGAAAGTGAAAAATGTCATTTACTTTACATATAAAGTAAAATGACATTTACTTTATATTTTATCATATATGTATATGATAAAATTGCAATCACAATCATACATGTATGTATATGATAAAATCCAAATGAAATTTTCACCAAACCAATAACATAACTGATAATATAATTTCTATATCAGAACATATGTATGCAAAATTACATAACAATGGTTTTAAAATAAGATTATGAATGAAATTGCAAAATTCTTAAAGTTAATGTGAAGAAAAAAAATTGTATGCCAGTAAAATTTCACAATATCTTGGACATCTTCTCAAATTTTCTGCAAAATCCCAAATAGTAACACCTATGAAGACAAGCATTATATTGTCTTCTAATTTTTTATTCTGTCTCCAGCATCTGGTACAGGACTTGACATAGTAGACACTCAATAAGTTTTTGTTAGTGAATGAAGAAAATATGCAAATCCCAGTCCTTTCACGCTTACATCTGTTCAAATATATACACAAAAATGGTTTTAAGTTTAGAAAGAATGTACACATTGGAATCATTTTTAAAATTGTCCTATCCATACTGGTAGATTATTTTATAAAATTTTGAACAATTTGAATTATTTTCTTTGTATGAAACTATGTTTTAGATTTATTGTTTTGCATAAAACCTTTCTGAGAACAGGTACAAGAAAGATCATTTTTTAAAGCTTATCTATTATAAATGTGTGAAACTTTACAGTGTATGCCACAATTTGGAAGATTTTATAATTGATGCTTGGTGATGAAGCATTACCATTTAGTTTAATTAAATTCTACAGTGGGCTAGTATGTGATCTATTTAATTGAAATTCTAAATTAATCCCATTAATGGAATTAATATAGAAATGTATTTGTGAGTAGTATCCCTATACTTAAGCTGTGATTGTACATTATCATTCTTATACCAACTTTGTGAATTATTGAGTTTTGGCTAATTAAGTTTTGTATTCTGAGCTATACATTAAGTATGGAAGGTAAAGTATGTTCTTTTCTATATACAGATAATTTCTTAATTATTTGTTTAGTGTTTACTTGCAAAATACACAAGTATCACAAAATTTTGTTTTCTTTCATAAACAATTTTCAACAAAATGAAAATAAAAACTAGAAAATGAATTTCAAATAACTCCATTCATATTGTGATAATGTCTAACTGACCTTTAATTTACTGTCTGTTCCTATTAATAAAAAATGAATATATTACTAAAAGATCACAGACCATGCTGACAACTACACTCATTATTGAAATAATAACACAAAAGTGTGATTTGCAAGGAAAGGTGGAGTGTCAGTGGAAAAAATTCCAGATAATGACTCTTCACAGTGATCAAGAATGTGATTTAATATCTTTACACTAATTTCAAATTTTATATACAGAACTTTTAACATTTACCCAGTCTTCTTTTAATTTTTTCTAAAATATCTATAAAAATCACAAATTCAGGGATTTTAATTGAATTTTAAAATAGCCTTCTCAGAATTTTTATTTCTGATATTTTCTCACAAGGGTATGGCAGAAAAATCAGCACACAATCAGAACGAGCAGATGTGTTACAGGGTGTCTCATCTATTGGCCCCTGCACATAATGAGGGCTACATCCACCATTCCCTTAAATTATGGTTTACTCACAGATTCCTCTCTTTAAGCCTGTATTTGAACTAAGGTCCTGAGGAGTGTACTACGTAAGTCATACAAACAATAAAAATTAAAATAAAATAAAACATTTACATGAGTATATTCAAATAAATATTGTCTTTTAATATCAAAATGATATACAATGGATGCCTTTGAACTTCTGTAGTAAGGAGAAACTTTTAGAAGGGACTATTTCATTTAAGTGTTTTTGAGGATGTTCTCTCTGAGATTGCCAGATAGCTCTGTTCATTTTGAACTTTCATTTTATTTCTGAATTACACCCATTTTGTGTTAAATGAACAATATTTTCAATTGCACTAATACATCAAAGTTATTGATTCTTTCAAAGTGAGTTGCATAAATGTTTTACTTCAAAGCATTTTAATGCATACATAATACTTCTCAGTCTTCATGCCATGACTAAGCAGTAAACTTGAGGCTTTTGCTTGTTTCAGTACTGCTTTCACTTCACGATTAGTTATAACTCCAGAGAGGGAGTTTGAGTATGTATGGCCCAATCTTTGGCAAGTGTACACATAATTAAAGTCAAGGCTACCTCCCTGACATCCAAGGTACAGAGAGATGCATTGAAACTAACAAAGCAATAAAAGGGGCCTGAAACTGAGGCAGTTTAAGAAATGACAGTTTAATGAAAGCAAGGTAAAAATACTATCACTCTGATGGAAAACATCTGTCCTCCATGAATCTTGAATGATGGAAGGTTGTGCGGCCCTTGAGGAATGTGTTGCCAGCCTGTGGTTATATCAATAGCAGGTCAGGCATGGCCTGTCTCCTTTAATATCATAGTATGACTGTCCAAATACATACCATTCCAGCCAGTATTTTGTCTTTAGCATTGCAATAGGTTGCTTTAAAGTCCATTTCTTTTCACTGCCTGTTGGGTTTTTTCAATGGAATGTGGGAATGATGTTACTGAACTGTAAGGAGAGACAAATATATCACTGAGACCAGTTTGTAATGCAAAATCTTTAAAAATATCATAATTCTGGTTATTTCAATAATCAACTCAGACATGCCTTACTAGTTTTCTTTAAGATTTTATTAAATTATGATTGCAATAAACAGTTTATGATTTTTTGTAACAACAGCATTCACCCCTCCCACTGCCAAATCAATTACTCTGGATAGCAAAAATTTATGAGGGCAGGTAAATATTTATGAGAATAGTGCATTAAAGAACATCATTATGCGATGAAAGGGTTAATGTATTTCTTCACAGTAATATCTGAATTACAATGACAGACCTTTACAAAAGAGAGAAGAGTTTATTTGTATTCCAAATTGGCGATAAGCGAATAGATTAGCGTCATGGCACAAATTTGGAAAAAAAATGAAACCTAATAGTTCCATGTAAAAATCATTATTTTTTTTTTGTCTTTCATTCATCGACAAGTAATTTTTAAAATTAAATTGTGCAGGTGAAAGCCTGTAATGTGGGGTAAACAGTTTCCTTGGCAGTAAGAAAAAAAATGAATTGCTTCTTACCTATAAAAGTAGTTAACATGGACGCTATTCTGACATGTTAAATATAAATATTTATTTATACTGAGTTTAAAATAAATATTAATGTTTTAGTTTTACAGTGAGCTTACCTCTCCATTTAGCCTGTTGATAGAAATGGTTTCCAATTTCCCCACTAGGATGAATTTATCAGGTCTGTTGTAGTAATAATAATCATTTACTCAGTCTTGTCTGACACATATCTAGAACTGCATTCCACTAAGTGTTCATGAGTTGAAAGTGAAACAGAAGAGGACAAGAGTATACAAGTGTGGTTGCTATACACAAAATATGATTTCTTTATTTGTCTCTCAGTACTTTTTCAGGAGAGCATTAAAACCGATAGTGTACTTTGTATGGTTTTAGGTCATTAGTCTCTTTACTGTGTTCCACACTTCAGTGTTATCACAGGAAAAGCTTTCCTATGAAAGTTTAAGAAAGCTTACAAGATGCTTGAGTTATCAATTTTTTATGGTGCCTTCAGAAAACCTTATATTATTGAAAACTTCATTTTGGAGGGGAGTTGAGTTGAGTTTTCTAGACTATATAATAGTAATTTACATGTTGTAATTATTTAGTGAAACATTGGTTATTTGGAGACTTCTAAATTCTCATATATTATGTAGTAAATATGATGTGTGTGTTTGTGTGTGTAACTCATGATGCTTATAAGTAGAATAACTGGTGTGAAACTAGATAAAATTTCATATTGACATATATTCACTTGTGTAATCTTGCCTAATCATGTTTTCCCAAAACAAATCTAACAATATTATTGAGCTTCAAATACCCTTCATATTTAGGGAAGAAAACTTTTATCAAGTGTTTAAATAGAAAAAGTTATTATTTTCTGACATACACTATTAAAAGTCATTTTTGTCCAGTACTCTTCCATTTCTGATGATATTTGAATGTTTATGATGTATCAGGAGGAAAAACTTAACTAGGTTCTAAATATCTTTAAAAATATTCTTTTTCTCTGAACTTTAGTTCAGGGAAGTTTATAGTATTTGTCAATTCAAGTAAAATGGTTTTTCTGAGAGCATGTCCATCAATAATAGGATGTATTCAGTTTATAAATAATCTATTAGTTTTGCACAGTTTATAAATAAGCTATTAGTTTTGCAAAGTCGTATTTAAACATGAACAGTAATAAAGAAAAATCTAAGAACTGGTTAATAAATTATATTCTCTGGATGCCATTTCAATATGATGATATTAAATATAAAATGAAAGTTAAATATACCTTAAAATTCTATTATTCCATCTCTGCTTCAGAAATATTAACATTTTCATCAGAATTATTTTTATATATGTTATTTCTCTTGTGTTTTTAAGTAGAATTTTCAGTTCTTTCCTGTGCTATTAAATGATGTGAGGCAATCTGCCACCTGACCTTATCATTTAGCAATTAAGGATTCATAATTTTAAGTACTAATAAGCTCAATATATCATCTTTCTAAGTAAACTGAAGACTGAATTTAAACTTTTCACTAATACTTATTCTTTTCTGTGATGATATCACTTCAAGTCTTTTTTTGATAGACTAGAGAATAGACAGATGTTTTATACAAATCCCATGCCTTCACACACACAGTATGATATAGAGTGTATAATTTTAGTACAATACACCTGGCTCGCAATCCTAGCTGTTCCCATAGAGCTGGGGCAAGAACTAATACTTGGTAGATTATCATTACTTGCAGTTCTTTTCTTGCACTACATCCACTTTATCAATTTTCATTATTTGCAGGGTTAAGACAAAGTCTCAAAGAGGCCCACATAGTGCAAATAACCCATTATGACTTTGTTATCTCACCACAGTCAGCATAAAAAACTCAAAGGCATACCAATAAAGATTTGATTTTCACTATATCATTAATACAAGTGAAAAGAAATATCACTTGCCCAATTCCTATCTTGCTTATAAGTCTAAAAATTTGTTTAGTATTTGATGTTTTAGCCATATCTGTAATGAAGTCATGATAATAGCCTACTTATTAAGATTAGTATGGTATTATCATCATGACGCTTTCAGAGACTACTAAATAGGCAATTTCCACATGCATCATTATGCTTTGTGTCCAGGGGCCAGATGCCCTATGGGGCAGCCTCTGCTTAATCGAAGATTAATACATTGACTATCACATTGCACGTTGCCAATCTAGAATCACTTAGAGCCATCAATTATTTACAGCCAACACACACAGAGAAACATTCTCACTCCATGTGAGATTCTAAAGCAGAAGCTCTCATCAGCTTGAATTGCCTTGAAAGATACTCCCTGAAGCAATGACCGGAGCTCACATACAGGGAAGGGAAAGCACAAGAGGACCCTGAAAGGCAGTAAAAACAGTGTCAAGGACGTTTTAATTTGTTTAAATTGGTGTATAAATCTTTCATCATAATGTTCAAAACCACAGCTTTAAAGACAGCTTCTAGGTCAAATTTCACTGCAAATAATCATACTCTTAACAACACCCATCCAAAGAAAAGTGAGAATAATAGAACTTAAGTAAAAAATATAGATTAGAATAATTTCTATTGCAATTGGATCTTAAAATAAGGTCTTTTATTACTGAGAAATTATTTTTAATGCCTGTACTTGTTACTGGGGAACAAATACTGTGGTTTTAAATTTTAGGACTTTATTTCCATCAGTATGTAGAGTCAATTAAAACAGAAATATGATAGCATACAGTCCTTGATACTGTATTTTTTAAATAATTTATTTAATGGTAACTTGCCATGAAAAACTACCTTTTCCTTTCCTCTCCCACTTTCTTTAAGGTAAATTAAATAAACCTGGTGATTTTAATAATCAGAAGAAGATTTTCATCAATTATGAGAGCCAATACCACATTTATGTCAGGAAAATGTGGCTTATTAAAGATATATTGTATTTCTTTGCAATTTATCTGGTTACATTTTCCTAAACAATTAATAGTCTCACACTATTCTAAAGGTCTATAATTCCTTTCTTAATAATTATCCTCTTTACATGTAGTTATCTAAATTGGTTTGAAACTTTTCTTCTACCTTGAAAGTGTTATGGCATCTAGAGCATAAGTGTTCTATGAACAACCTGGATTAATTTCTACATCCTTCTTCTCAGTAGCTGTTTGTCATGGGAAAATTTCAGATTTTCTCTAACCAATCAAATTTTATGTTAATGCGACTAGTCTTATTAAAAATATAAATTTTAAGGCATTTTAAACCACATGATATCTCTGTTTATTTGTCTATATCTCAGCTTTGGCATGGTGTAAAGAAGCAAAGCATTTTACAAGAGCTACGTAATTAAATGCTTGCCATCAATTTGTTGTTATGGGAATCATGTGTTTAAAACAGATTTTATTTTGTAGGATGTTTCTGTAAACCTAGTGGTCATCAAGTTGGGGATACACCATTAAGAAAATTGAGTTTATCTTACTACCTAGTGATTTCTACCTAATCATAAAAATAGATATTTAATAATTACTAATGTATTTAGTTATTAAATAAAGTCACACCTTCTAAAGTCTTCTGGCAAAAGAAAATTACTTTCTATATTAAAGAATATAAGAGAAAGAGAGAGAACATAGTAGAAGATATAGCTATAATTGCTTTTTTCAATTATTCAATATCATAACACAAATATTGAACTGAAATCAGGAAAAGATAGAGCTACCTTTCTTTCAGATTTCTGAGCACACATATTCCTATAACGCTGGTCTTTCTCTTAGAGAAATGTATTTCTTTGTTTTAGCATTTCTGATAGTATTTCATAAGTATTTTCCAGGTACTAAATTTAAGTACCCTCCTCAAATTTGTGTTACACATGTGACTTATTAACCATTTTGGGCCAACTTGATTGAGTAAGCATAAGAGTAAGAGCTAGTTGAATAGTCAGAGGGAAAGAGAAATAGAGGAAATAAGCAACTGCAAATCATTTTCATTTAAATTATATGATTTTATTTTTGTAAAATAGAATGCAAAAATTATAACTATAACATAATTGCATATTCCACATAGAAATGTTTTTAATAAATGATGTAACTAAAATATTTGTGAATAAAAGACTCAGAATAGCCACCACAACACTGAACTGGAAAAAACAAAATTGAAAGATGGACATGATACAAATTTTACTATAAAGCTACAGTAATTAAGACAGGGTGGTATTAATGAAAGAATAAACAAATAGATCAGTGTAACAGAAAAGAGAGCCAGGATTTAAACTCACATAAATATAGTCAAATGATCTTTGACAAAGAAGCAAAGGAAGGACAATGAAGCAAAGATAGTCCTTTCAACAAATAGTGCTGAAACAACTCGACATCCATGTACAAGAAAAAATGAATCTTGATACAGTCCTCATGAGCTTCACAAACATTAACTCAAAATAGATAATAGATCTAAATGAAAAAATACAATCTATAAAACCCTTACGAGATCACATAAGAGAAAACTTAGATAACCATGGGTATGATTTCTTTAGATACAATTCCAAAGGCACAATCCAAAAAAGAAAGAATCAATAATCTGGACCTCATATAAAAAATACTTTTGTTCTGAAAATGACAATGTTAGGAGAATAAGAGAAGAAGTAACAAACTAGAAGAAAATATTTGAAAATGACACATCTGATAAAGGTCTGTTACCCAAAATACAAAGGAACTCTTAAAACTCAACAATAGAAAGACAGACACCCAGATTAAAAAACCAAAAACATTAACAAAACTGCTATAGACTGAATATTTTGGCCCCTGGAAATGTGTATGTTGAAACATAATCTTCAATGTGATGACATTTGGAGGCAAGGCTTTAGGAGCGTGATTAAGTCATGAGTGTGGAACCTCATTGATGAGACTAGTGCCCTTGTAAATGAGTTCCCAGAGAACTCCTTGTAGTAAAGTTCTACTTTACTAATGTAAGAATCTTAGAGAATCACATGATTTTCTGGGAAATGCATTCTTCCCTTTTTTCCCCAATTTATGCACATATCTTTATTAATAGTGAACATGCTTCTTAAATGGCCATGGAAAAGGCTCGTTTATTTGAAATTACTTTAAAGTCCAGATATTTTTCTTCTGAATGATGTGTGTGTGAGAGAGAAAGAGAGAGATAGATAAGTGTGGTATTCATTATCTTTTTAAACATTTTATTTATTTATTTTCAGAGAGAGGGGAAAGGAGAGAAAAAGAGAGGGAGAGAAACATTGATGTGAGAGAGAAACATCAGCTGGTTGCCTCTTGCATGCCCCGACCAGGGACCTGACCTGGACCTCAACCCAGGCATGTGCCCTGACTAGGAATTGAAGCAGCGACCCTTTGGTTCACAGGCTGGCACTCAATCCACTGAGACACATGAGCCAGGGCAGAAATGTGGTATTCATTATTTGTAGAAGACTGTAAATTAATACATTTTGAATATTTCAAATTCATATTACATATTTGTATTTTGGGTATACTATTATATGCTACATGTTAATACATTACTAAGTGATAAAAAGCAAGATGATAATCATTAATTTTTATGGTCTACACAGCACACACTTTTTTTTTTTAGTGCAAAGTGTCCTCTTGAAAACGTTGCTGTGTCCCTCTCATTTGAAGACAAGGACATTGAGGCATAGAAATAATGTCAGCCAACTAGCAAAGAGCAAACTTTGGTTTGATCCCAAGTATTATAATAGCCCGTGCTCTTAACAATGCCCCTTGATCTCAAGTGAGTGTCTCATGTGAGACACATTTGGAATCGTTTCTAAAATCCAACAGATGCTTAGAATCTCATCATTTGGGTGGGGACATAACCACTGTGTGGCAAAAACATTATCCAGCACTACTTTCGTATTTACATCTGTGAAATCACAGTTACCTTAGTGTTCTAAGGAAACATTTTTCACTTGTTTTAGTCTTACAAAAGTGCACTTCTAATCAGTATTTGAAAAAAGACATAACAAGAGAGTAACAGTCATTAATTCTGAAGTAATCATATATACTAGAGTTGGATATACTATCAATTTTCTAGTGCAAGTGCTATAAAAATACCACAATTTTACTATTGCAGTTCTCCTGAGTCTTACTAATTTACACATAGGATATCAGTCATATTTTAGCTTAGCAGTTGTTAAATATTTTTATATTTACATTTAAAAGTAGTTATGTAAACACTTTAAAAATGACATCAAGCCAATAGAGACTACACAATATAGAAAATATATACTAATAATGAAAACAGAGCATAACATTATATAAATTTCATACTATACCTACTGAAAGAGATAAGACTATGAATTAGAACTGGAAGTGAAAATATAAAAGAGAAATTAAGTGAAAATATAAGGTCCAATTTATCAATCATTTCAAACGTATTTTTGTTGTTGTGTCTACAACTTATCACCAAACCCTAGGTCATGCATACTGTATCTTATTTTGACTTAGCAGCTTTAAAGTTTTGCAAGTTACATATAAATCAACAATCCATTTTGATTTAAATTTTGTGAGAGATGTATAGCATCTGTCTCTTTTTCATTATTGTTGTTTTTTTCAGGTGAACATTCAGTCGTTCACCTACCATTTGTTGTAAAGACCATTCTTTTTCTGTTGCACCCTTGTATACATACATACAAAGTTGACTGTCTTTGGATGAGTCAATTTCTGGGGTTTTATTTCTCCTCTATTGATCTGTGTATCTATTCTTTAGTTTTACAACATCGTGTTGATTACTAAACCTTTATGGTAACACACAAAATTAGGTCATGTGAAATCCCAAGGCTTTCTTCTTTTTTTTTCAATATTGTCTTGGCTATGCTAAGTATTTTGCCTTCCCATATAACCTTTAAAATTAATGTGTCATAGCTACAAAGTAGCTTACTGAGGTTTTGTTTGTGATTATATTGAATCAATAGGTTAAGATGATATCTTGACAATATCAAGTCTTCAAATACATGAATAAAAATCTCAACTTATTTACATATTCTATAACTTTTTTCAGCATTACTTTTTAGTAGTTAAGTGAACATGAGGTAAAAACTAAGGAAATGTCATTAAAGTATGGCCTTTTCTTGATAATGGAATATCAATATTTCTTCCTTAATTATGGCAAATATACCATTATAAGATATTATTAATAGGGGGAATTAGATTTGGGGTATGTTGAAACTCTTTTTACTATCTTTGTTATTTTTCAGTATATCTAAAACTATACTAAACACCAGAATAATTGGATTTGAATAATATTTTCCATAAGTTTTTAAAGCTATTATTATTATATTTATATTATTCAAAATTACTTTACTATTAGACCTTGGAAAGTAGATAAAATTGTATGATTCTTACTCCTTGTTCTCAAAATATATAGTAAATTTTAATATAAAGAAATATTTTATAGCATTAATCTACTATGTGATAATATTAAGTGTTAAATAAATTTTACCTCATTACCCTGAAGTACTAGAAAAAGCCACTAAAACATTGCAGATGTAATGAGAAGAATTTACAAACCAGGGCAATTTGGATCAATATTATCTAAGCATTTTCTGAATGTAAACACATTTACTGTTTTATTATTATCAAATGCTGAATGACATATAAGCTGTTCTTACATTGTTTTTTAAAGTATAACTTCAGTCCTTGTATCACAAATTGTTATCTATAAGTCATCTAAGAAAGTAAATCTTCTAAATACAGTAAAAATATGCAGAGCTATTTTGAAGGGTGGATTAGTATCCTGTGGCTGCAGTAGCAAATTGCCACAATCTTGATGGCTTAAAATAACAGAATTTATTCTTTCTCAGTTCTGAAGGCTAGAAGTTCAATGTTAATTTTAAGGGTAGAAATCAAGGTATCAGTAAGGTTGTGTTCTTTCTCTGAAAGTATAGCAGATAATTTGTTCCTTGCGTATTCTAGCTTTGGATGATTTTGAAGGCATCCTTTTGCTTGTGGTCCATCACTTTGATATGTTCCTTATGACCACATTACCTTCTCTTCTACGTATATCTAATCTCCCTATGCTTCTGTCTTATAAGGATACTTGTGATTGGGTTTAGGGCCCATCCAGACAATCCAGGATGATTTCCTTATATCAAGATTCTTAATTAGCCCTGGCTGGTATGGCTTAGTGGATTGAGTGCCAACCTTCAAACCAAAGCATCTCTGGTTCAATTCCTAGTCAGGGCACATGCCTGGGTTGCAGGCCAGGTCCCCAGCAGGGTGTGCACAAGAGGCAACCACACATTGATGTTTTGTTCCTTCTCTTTCTTCTTCCCTTCCTCTATCTCTAAAAATAAATAAATACAATCTTAAAAAAACAGTTCTTAATTATATCTGCAAAGACCCTTTGTCTTCATAAGGTAATATTAAAGTTACACAGATAAAGGTCTGATATCTTTGAGTAGCCATTGTGGGGCCTCTGCAGAGGGAGAGGAGAGCTATTTAACAAAATAAAAATAGGCTAGTGTCTTTAGAAAATGTTAAACAGTGAAAATCAAGCTTTGTGTAATTTCTTAGGGGATATTTAGAAAATCTAACTATATGCTATGAATTTTTCCTAGTGCTTAAAGCAAATATAGTTTGCATTATATTTCAGTGAAAGATTTTCAGACTATTATACAGTCAAAGAAAAACTATCCATATAAAATCATCCAAGTTTGCCTTATGTGTTTCTGTAGGTTTCATTGTTTCTTGTATGACTGATTGAACCCAGGACAAATTTAGGGACATTGGGGAAATAGAAAACCTTTTAAAAGAGAACTCTGGAATGTAATTTAGCTTTGCTTTGCTGGGCACCTGATTTAAGGGACTACGTTTCTGGGATATCTAGCAACTCAATGAAAACATCTAAGGATCTGCATGATAAATCTGTCTCTGTCTTTATGGTCCTAAGAATGCTGCAGTCATGGACAATGAGGAAGTATGTGAATGCATAGTTTTGGTGGAGAGCAGAGAAGGTGAGGTGGAAGGATAGGAGGTTCTGTTCTTATAATAAATAGCATTTATTTGTAAGTCAGATACATAACAAGTCATAGATTTACTAAATAATAGCACAAAATAGAACTTAGAGCTCACCTAATCAAGTTTATTTTATCAATAAGAAAAGGATCTAATGATGTGGATACTTATCAAATACTAACTAAATAATTAGTAATAGAGCAAAAAATTAAAACCCAGGTTATGTGCTGTTTTTATTCTGATAGAAAAAGGAAATAATTCTGAGAGAGTGCACAGCTAGTAAGCAACAAAGTCTGGACAATCCAGATTTTCTGTGAAATCAGTGCCCACATATGTCTCGAAATCTCTATATCTTTCTCCTGTTACAATACCTTTAGATATATTTAGTAATAATTTTACTTCTATCAGTGACTCGTATTATATTCTATTTCCATTTCAAGACTTGAGTATTTGATTTGGTTTTATTTATTTCCTGAGCACTTGGGTGATATTTATATTCTTTCTCTCTCCCTTTCTATTTATACTTGTACACATATGTGAACATCACAGAAGATAATTAAATTTAGCCTTTAGATTACTACAGCTTTCTCTGTCTCAAAATGGCTACTGACATTCAACTTTCCCATAGGCAACCTAAAAGAGGGAAAATCAAATGAACCTTTTAAATACACACATATAAGTACAGATATTTGTGCATGCACACATTTAAAATGTAATTAATATACACATGCATATGTTTACAAACACATTTGTATATATTAATAATGATTAAGATCCTAAAAATAATCATTTAGAACTTATGATTTTTATGAGGCATTAATGTTAATAAAAAAGAGAAAATTATGATAAAAGAGACTACTTGTGCTGGTTTTATATATGTATTGCACTGGTTTTCTTTTGCTACCATAAAAAATTACCACAAATACAGTGGCTTAAAATAAAATACATTTATTATCTCATAGTTCTGCAGGTCAGAATTTTTACATGAGTCTCTTCTAAGCTCAAGGTGTAAGCAGGATTACATTTCGTTCTGGATGCTAGAGGGGAGAATTCATTTCCTTGTTTTTTCTAGAAGCTTCTGGAAGCTACCCACATTCCTTGGCTGTTTGGTTACTTTTGTCTTAAAAGCTGGCAATGACCAGTTGATTCTTTCTCAAATCAATCTCTGTGACCCTGTTTCTTCCTTTGCTTCACTTTTTCTTTTTAAGACTCTTGTGATTCAATTGGGCAAAACTTATCTAAAATTATCTCCTTCTTTGTTAGATCATTTGATTAGTCACCTTCATTCCCCTTTGTCATGTAAAATCCATAGGTTCCATACATTTTATCATAGACATTGTTGGCGATATTATTTCTCCTAGCACACATATATATCATACTCCAATTTTCTGGAAATTTCTTTCACTAATAATAGCTTACATTTATAGTGATGTGTAAAAGCATCAATAAAATTTGATGAATGTAATTATTTCTATAATGTTGTGACAGTCATTAGAGGTGGACTATATCTCTCTGATATATTAAATAAAAGTTATTCTTTTATAACTACAAATTAAAAAAAATTTAACTTAAATTTTTGGATAATAATGGATCCTATGCAATCTGTAACAAATTTGAGTAAATAATTGCAAGTATATATAATCAACTATTTTGAACACTATGATTAAACAATGATTTAGATGTAATATTTTACTAATTTGACAGATTGATTTTATTGAAATTTAGGCAGGGATTTAGAATACTAATAAAGTGTATATCTTAGTCCATTAAATACATTCACCCATATTTCATGATCACATTTGATAATAATAATTAATAATTCACTAATAAATCTTATTATCAATAATACTGCCTTTTCTACTTTAACTTATGGTTTCTCATTATCATTATAAATACCACATGAATACCCAATTTTAATTCATGATCATTTGTAATTTGTCTCAAGTGATTTGAAATCTTGAAGACTACATATTTTTCTCTCATTAAATTTTTTTTTAAGCAATGAGGTTTTTTTTTAAGATTTTATTTATTTATTTTTAGAGAGGGAAGGGAGAGAGAGAGAGAGAGAAACATCAGTTTGCGGTTGCTGGGGGACATGACCTGCAACCTAGGCATGTGCCCTGACTGGGAATCGAACCTGCAATGCCTGGTTCGCAGCCCGCGCTCAATCCACTGAGCTATGCCAGCCAGGGCTCTCTCATTAAATTTTGTCATTAAAATGCACATGTAATAAAAATAATTTTTAAATAAGAACTTTAATTTAAAAATATGATAATGCTTTTATTTAAAAAATACAACATCTTGGTATCTTATGTTATCAAGTTTCTTTCTTTTATTAATTTATTAATATTAGTATTGTTCTCCAATAGATTTTTTAGGGTTTTAAAAAAGTTTTCTTCCTGATTCCTGCCTATTACTCAATAAATATACTGAATCTGAAATGAAATTTATTACAAAGTAGAGGTAGATACTGTTTATTATGGAATAATATCTCATTGCAATATTCTTATAGTAAAAACAAATGAAAATTGGTATATTTCAACATATTATTTTAATTCATACTTTGCTCATTCACACCTATTGAATCATAATGAGACCATTTAATGAATTACTTCTATTAACAGAGCATCCATTACATGATTCAAGCAAAAAAAGCAATTAAAATATCTCCATGAATATCTTAACTTGTTTGTATAATTCTTGCTAAGTGGAGCATGTCAAACTTATTTTGTCTTCTATAAATTAAACAAAGCATGAAGTGTCCTTAATCTTTAGAAAAGTATTACCCAAGAAACCTCCTTTCATAAAGAATCACACATTTTTACTTCTCTAGATTATAATCTTAAAACATGGCTATCAGTTCAAACATTGTTTTTATAATCAGAGTACTTGAAAACTCATTTTTAACTTTTTAAAAATCAATCATAATGATTAGAACTTTGATAAATTATCTATGAAGACTGTACCAGCTCATAAAGTGCAATTTATCTTAAATTAAAATGCTCCCTTATTTGACAAGACAATGCAACGTACTATGTCATTCCATGAATTATATGAGTATACTTGTCAGTATAAATTTTCTGGCATCGGTAATAAAGAATTCTATCATTCATTTTACTGCTGGAGAGAATCATCGTGTCTTATTCATACTAACGCAGCATTTCCATTACTTCTTACAAAAGCATTGGCAATGCTTCAAAATGAGTGTTATTACGAAATATTCTATTACAGCATGGTAAATATATGACTTTCTTTTCCATTATGTTCACAATTCTCCAAAGAGGACTTTGATTATGCTGATCCACTGTCAAGTGTGAAAAACCGACTTTCAGATTTTGCCTTACTGAAAGAATGAATGGCTTTTTTCCTAGAAGTCCTCTCGTAGACTACACCGCATTGTCATACTGCAGGCTTTGTTACTGACGCCTCTTTGCTTTCACTGTAGCGCTTGAATGTAAAGCTTCATTGGAAAGGCATTAATTGTCCGGACATACGGGAACGTGTTTAGAAGTCAAAGACAACAATTAACATATATTAAATGTTGTAGTAATAATAAAAACCTGAAACATTCATTTTTAGTTACCCAAAATATGAGTGATAAAAATAACTTTACTTATTGAGGAGTTAATGTTTCCTATTGTTCACAGTAATGATGAATACTTCTCAGCAAATGCTTGACAGTGCTCACAAATATACAATATATATGAATGTTGAAATAATATAGTCTAAAGTTTTTCTTAACCTTAATTAAAATATTATTAATTATAAAAAATCCAGATCACAAAACAGTCTTTTCCCATAGCAGTCATTACTGATAACTGCCGTAATGTGCATTTATATTACTCATGTAAAATTTCATGTTATTAACATTATATATAATTTTATTTCATTACTGACCTTTTGTGGATTTATCGAAATACACAAAATGTTAAAAAAGCAGTAATTAAGCCCTGGCTGGCGTAGCTCAGTGGGGTGAGCGCGGGCTGCGAACCAAAGCATCTCAGGTTCAATTCCCAGTCAGGGTACATTCCTAGGTTGCAGGCCATGGCCCCCAGCAACCGCACATTGACGTTTCTCTCTCTTTCTCTCCCTTCCTTCCCTCTCTAAAAATAAATAAATACAATCTTTAAAAAAAGGCAATAATTTTGTGTGTGTGTTAGTGAGGGAGTAGACTGACAAAGTGCATATAAGGATTAAGAAAGTATTTGGGTATGTATACTTTATGTAGGAATCATAAAATCTGGGACATGATTTCTTAATTATATATTGACCATTAACTTGATAGGATGCCTGGAGGATAACATGATAAATAAGATATTCAATAAGTTCTTGGAACTCACCATTTAATTTTTCTCACCACGGAGTTCTCATCCTTGACTCAACCACCTTTATTTTTATATTTTCCTCTTTTTTCAGTCTGATTAAATTTTTTGATCTTCAAGATGATCTTTTGAAATTTGATTCCCCTTCTCCTGTCACTCAGTCTTTTAGACATCTATACATTGCAAGATGCCCACATCAATTTTCCAAGTTATTCTACTTTAGCAACTCCAAAAACTGTACCATACTTTCCAGTGTCACAATCCTCAATCTTGAGTCACTTACAACATCAACTCTTTGTTCTCCCTCTTAAATTATTAACTTCATAGTTCTTTAGAAATGATTTAATTCTCTTACTTCCTCGCTGAAAAAAAAAAAAAAACGAATGAAACAATTTATTCCACATGCAGAAAAGCAAGATCAGCATAATATCAGCTTTCTGAATCTCCAGCCCCACAGAAGGACACCAAATCCGATGGGTCAGGCAACAGAATATATGAAATATGGGTCACTGTATACACTGGGTAGTCAGCTCTAGCAGTTTTATATGCTAAAGAGGGATGAGATAGAAAGTGAAGGGGAGCAGAAGGGTCATATCCTTGTGGCAGCCTTCCACAAGATAGAGAACCTATACAGGATGGAGAGGTGACTGGTACGTTGTTCCTACCATGTTTCAGAGATAGTTACAACACATTCCATCAAGATGTGGGTCAGACTGGTTAAGGCTTGGATATGTCTAGCTTATGTAGAGATGTGCAAAGTTGAGGCTACTCAATGTTGTCAGTGGATCTATATTCCCACACTCAAGCAGCAGTTTCTACTCTTCATGTTTAATTTTCAGTCCAAAAGTACGCTTTCATTATTTCCTACACATACCTAGTGCTGTTTCTCTAGTGATTCCTGTAATAAAAATTCTATCCATTTTCAAAACATTCTTTCTGTTGACCCTAGGGCCGCCTATACAGGGATTGAAACTGAGAATGAAATTAATCTGATCAAAAATTTTTTAATGGCTTTGCATTACTTTTGAAATGAAGTAAGCTATCCATAATTTTAAGGATTTCACAGTTTTGCCCCAAACCACTTTTCTAATCATTTTCAAACAAGTATGTTTATTATTTCAGTTAATGTGATTGATTCACCATTTCCTGAGAATTCCTACCACTTTGCATGCTGTTATGCATGTTGACATTCCTGCCAATAAAAAATATCCATCACAAATGATTCTTTCTTCACCATTCTTTCTTTGAATATTAAAACTGAACTTTCTCATTTTCAACCTAAGTATTTAGTTATATCATTTACATTATATATTACTGCTAACTTTTCTTATTGATATTTTCATGTATGTAACATGTATCTCTATTGTACAAAATCTACAACTCATGATACATCTTATTTCTTTCTTATTCTTAGTACACAGACTAAAGTCAATAAAAATATGCTTAGTGAAGTCCAGGTGATTTACCACTAGTTCCACATTCAGGTAATATTTGCCACCCTTATTAGCTGAACTTCCAAATATGGTTTCATAATCAAGAGATCAAGTTCATGTTAGGTAACTAACTTACAGAGAACTTTTATGTATAATTTTGTTAAGTGTATGTTATAACCAAATTTGCTTCCTAATCACTAATTTAGTCATAATTTACACATTTTAATTTAAGAGCAGAATTATTGCTTTATTTCATATCTAGATTCCTAAACTGTTATGGTTTGAAAGTGGAACATTAATGGGCTCAAGACTTATATGTGCAGCTAATATTTTATTGACTCTTTCTTTCTCTCTGATGAGTAATTCTAACCCTCATTTAGATTCTACAGGGGCAATAGCATTTATTGAAGGTAATCTGAGGAAGTTGACATGAAGCAATATGGAGAAATAGATCAGGAATAAGGAATAGATCAGAAATAGGATATATTATTGATCAGTTACCCCTCTAAGCTGCTAAGAATCTATTATGATGAGGTACCTCTCAGGAGCCACATGGAATGCACTTAGGCTTGACATTTATCTACAGATTCACATCCTTCATAGGTTAGAGAGTTCATTGGGAGTGTTAATGCTTTCAAAGGGACAGGTTAAGCAAGCTCCCAGGAGTTCCAATGCTCCGAGGCAAAAAGCTGAGAATTGTGCAGTTTTAGTGAGAAGGATGTCTGCAATCATAGAAATTTGTGGCAACCTCAGCTAATCTCCGAGGTAACCCAAGGAGAATTATTGTGGTTCTCAGGAGTGTTGCCAATACCAAAAGGACTTCTGGGAAGTTTGGGAGTTTTTAAAGGATGTTTTACACCTAACTCCAAGATGCATCAATTACCTGGAAGCACTTAATTTCTTTAAACCTCTATTTTAGCCATATAATATGTTACCACTCCAATTAATGGGCAGTGCTAGTTTTATTTTTTAAGATTTATTTATTTATTTTTATTTTTAGACAGAGGAGAAGGGAGGAAGAAAGACAGGGAGAGAAACATCAACGTGTGTTTGCCTCTCACACAAACCACTACTTCGAACCTGGCCTGCAACCCAGGGATGTGCCTTAAATGGGAATCGAACCATTGACCCTTTGGTTCATAGGCTGACACTCAGTCCACTGAGCCACACCAGCCGAGGCAGCACTGCTGGGTCTTTAAAACACTGAGTTGCTTTAGCCACACCTTGTGATTAAAATTCCCTTTGCTGAGCACTTCTTCAGTTGGCTTATTGCTGAACTCCTGAAGAATTACCTGTATTGACATTGCTGATATTTCTACTCAGTGTCATACAATTTCTAACAAATCATCATGACCAATAACATTAGTAATGGACTTGTGCTTGGTAGTGTCTAGAAAAATACTGAAGTCAATTTGTGTCCCTCTAGAATTGCAAAAGAAAGTCTTTTTTCTTTCCTTCTGTGCTCTCCCCCAACATGGGTACCATAATTTGGCTGCTTTTGTGGTGTTATCAGTTAGTGCCAGGAGAGAAGAAATTTCTCTTTTTGTTCACTGCCACATTTCTAGCATGTAGAAAAGTGACTGGTGTATATTAGGCACAATTTTTGAATGAATGAATTAGTCTTTCTTAATTTCTAGTGAGATAGTCTTTTCATATGTTTGCTCGCAGCCCTCTTTCTCTCCTTAGACCCAGCTATTAATCCATGTTGACAAGGGTGAAAGGGGCAAGAGATGAGGGCATGTCAAGACATCAGTGTAAGTGATACACATCCTTTAAGCTCCAAAATATCCCACCTGAAATTGCATTAAAATGAGGAAGGTGGGCATGGCTTCATTTTCATAAGCTGAAGTCTCTTCTTAGAGATTCCACCCTTGAGCAACTAAATTAATCATAGGATGGCTGCCACACTAATTGGCCAGATAGACCACATATGTGTGAATTACAGTGGTGGTGACTAGTGGGTGCAAGCTGTATTTGCTGCATCTCGACCACTTTGAATATTTATTCATTGCTATACTTTGTGGCTCTGCTGCTTTATATTTATAAAAGAAAATTGGATTTGTGAAAGAAAAGGTTCAAATTCTTTAATAAATTATCTTATTATAAGTGGAATCATGCATTATATGAGCTTTAGGGATCGTTGCAACCTCTGAAATTTTCTACGTGAAGCAACATCATCCCAGAAAGAAAATTTGTTTTTTAAGGACACATCAATGAGAAATAACATGATCCAATTTCTGCAATAAATTCCAACCTATTGCTTTTGTACTTCTTAATATTTCCTCTTAAAGTCTTGGAATTTTACAAAGCATGTAAACAATAAAGAGGCCTTTTCTTTTAAATAAGGAATATCAATTGATAAATTTATACTATTGATAGATAATATAAAATTTAAATTAAAAGTAAAATTTAGAAAATATGAACTTTATATACTGAGAGAACAATATTATAAAATACTACTTGTCTCTTGTTAAAATTAACTTTAAAAATTATGACAATGTAAAAACAGATTAATAGTTGCCAGGGATTGGAGACCTAGTGGAGAGGAAGGTGGTACAGATGCCTATGAAAAGACGATAGAAGACATTATGGTTGTGAAAGAACTGTTCTGTATCTTGACTGTAATGGAAAACTGTTTGTGATTATATACCATAATCTTGTAAGGTGCTGTCATTATTGGAAACTGGGAAAAGCATACATGAAATCTCTCATTATCTTTATAACTTTGTGTAAGACCTGCAGTTGTCTCAAAGTAAAATATTTATTTTAAAAATTTAAATTAATTAAACATGGTGGTAACTTAGAGTTTTATCAGTTTGAGTACACGCTGTAACAGAAATAACTAAAAATGGTACCCAGAATATTAAAATTACTATGTGGATAAAATGTTTGAGAAAGATATTGAATTTATTTATGGAGGTCAATATAGTTTGTAATATTCTTAGGACTAGCTTGGAATTTTTTGTTCCCCTTTTTCATTTACCCATAGCTTTAATGTAAATTAGTGTTCTTCATGTTAGTCTTGCATATCATTTTTTTTCTTTCCTTGTCCTGCTCTAAATTGAGATCCCCCTAAAAAGTAAATAAATTATGCTATTATTCCTATGATAGATTTATGTCATTATTTACTTCTTAATAGCAAATATCACTCCTGGCATTCTTGCATATGATTTGACCATTATAACATCCTCCAGGTAAGAATGTTCCCCTTCTGTAAAAACTGTGTGTGGGGATGTGTGATCTCTATTATCCCTTCTTCACCTAAATGCTATGACTCTGTAACTAAGAATCTTATATAATTTCACAAATGCATTAGGCTTCTGCGATAGAAGGGAAGCTGAAAAAATTCAACAAACTGACAAGAGTCACACATATGTGCTAAGAAACACTCCTGCATGAAATGTAGTTGGAGAGATTAGGAGACACATTTTTAAAACATCTTCCATACCAAAATGTTATAATTATATGAATTGTAGGTTATCTATTATATATTAGCAGCAATTGCTATGGCTTATGACATAATATTTATATTTTCACAAAGAATTAGAAAGCGTTATCCCAGAATTGTGTTGACTGAAACTTTTGTTTGCTTATTTATGTATCTTTATTTTTATTGTTTTTATTTTTGTTTTAATCATTGTTCAAGTACAATTTTCTGTCCTTTGCTCCCATCCTGGCCCACCCACCCATCCCTCCCCAACTCCCTCCCATTTCCATTCCCCCTCATTTTTGTCTGTGTGTCCTTTATACTTGTTTCTATAAACCCTTCCCCTTTCCCCTGAAATTCCCCTGAGAGGGGAAGGTATTTTTCTTTTTTAAAATAGTTCATTACTAATGTTTTTTAAAGATTTTATTTATTTATTTTTAGAGAATGGGGAAGAGAAAGAGAAAGAGAGGGAGAGAAACATCAATGTGTGGTTGCCTCTTGCATGTCTCTTACTGGGCACCTGGACTGCAATCCAGGCATAGGCCCTGATTGGAAATTGAACTGGCAACCCTTTGGTTCACAGCCCATGCTCAATCCAATGAGCTACACCAGCCAGAGTATATCTAATTATTTTTCATGTCTAAATATAAAAGAAGAAGTATTACTTATTGCTTGACTATTTTTATTTGATTAAACATTTTCATCATTGTGTGTGGAAGGAGAAAGAACCATGAAGAACAATATCTTCATTCAGAATCTGAAAATCATCGTTGTTTGATAGAAAAAAGGAGGACTATTTTGAAGGAAGATGTGCAAGAAATTTTGAGGAAGAAGTTTTTATTCATATTCCTAAAGTGTAAATAATGTCCCTTTGCTACCTAGTTTATTATAAGGGAGATAAATGGTAATGAAAAAATAACAACAAAAAATTTAAAAATAGAAAAAAAAAGATTTTAAAGATCTACTTAGTCTCTGGCCACTTCGGATTAGGGCCTTTTCATGTCAAGTACACACCTGCTGAAATAACTACATTTTATTTATTTCTGTTTTCTCTTTTCAGTGTGCCCCATGTCCAAAGTGTTGTATTTCTGAAAACTTCACATTCTGTAACTGCTTAACTTGTGCTCTCTCTGTTTCAAACACTTTAAGAATAAAAAGACAGAGTAAAGCTTCTCCTTCAGGTTTAGACATTGATTTTTTTCTGCCAGGAATGCTATTTATTTCAGATATGCCACCTTTAGAATAACTTCCTTCCTAGACAATAATAATCTACAAGGCATAGAGATCAATATCAATTATCTCAATTCAGAAGTGAATAATAAATCAGTAAGTCTTAAAGCATCACCAAAATGGGGGAACCTGTCTAAGCCTTTAAAGCTAAAAAGATTGAAGAGATTCTGAATGGAAAATTTAAGGAAACTATTTTTCATTCAGAACAATTATTTTCCTTGATTAACTAATTAATCTTACATATTTACGTGTTCATGTTTGTGGATAATCAGAACTGTTTAAAAGCAAGATAACTACAATCATGGAAATGCCATTATTTACTGGTTAGAAAATGAACAGTTGATATTTTAAAAATAACTTGAAATGGTAAACATGAAAACAGCATTACATTCATTGAACAAAGGGACTGACTTCTCATTTCCTTTTGTCTACAAACAACCAGATTCTTATGAAAAGCCTGACTCTGTGAGGGTATGTTTCAAGTACATACTTATTTTAAAATGTTTATTATATTGCCAATATTTCCCACTGTCTGTCCATCATTTTATTGGTCTGATCAGAATGAAATTTGAAACAGTTAAACTTTGTCATAGGAAGGTCCAATGGCATGAAAAGTATTCTTGAATTTAAAAAAGTACTTGTATTTTTTGTAGTAAAATAAGGCAAGCTACAAACCCAGCTTGATTCAAGGTTTTTTGTTTTGAAATGCATTTTACTGGCTGTCAAATATTACAAACTCACTTTGTCTAGAAATGCAGCCCTATTTGCCCACTAATTATTCATTGAGTTAAACATAAATATATTAAACTCTTTTCTTCTTCTAAGACTATTATTAAAAGTGGTAAGATACTTTGAGAAAGCATCCTGATATCATGAACTTTGATAATACCTACTTATAGGCAAGAGGAAACATTTTCCAGATGTAAAGGTATAGGTAGTATTACCATATTTACAGCTGAAAATTATATTATCTAGAACACACACTGACATAATCACATTAAACTTGCTACTCTAAGTACAGTATAAAGGATTTGCATAGCTCCATAGAAAAAAAAGATAGGGGAAATCCTTGTTAGTTATCACAGAGTTTAGTATTTTAATTTTTTTAATAGTTGAAAACTTGCAGAGTCAAAAATTATTTTGAACATTACATTGTCTTTGAGCAAAGGTAACATTAAATACAGATTCTTAGGCCTTTGGGCGTGAGTCTAGAATTTTTCAGCTATATCAAATTTCTACCACCTGACAAAGTGCCATCCATGGTCCCTCATCAAATTTAGCATGTTTGGTACGAACATCCTCAGTGCAAACAAGAGATATCGCCAATGATTAACTACCAATTTAAGTTTGATATGATCCTTATACCCTTGCCTCTCTCTTCCTTCTAACACAGCCCTCTGAATAAACACGTTATGAGCAGGAGTTGCTGTGGCACCCCGACCTGCATTCTCATTCTTGCCACCCTCATTGAACCATGAATGGAACTTTACTTTGTAACAACTACCCAACTAGCCACCTAACCAGGTGCTTCTCAGTCATGTACCAAAGTTATTTAGTGTTTAAATAGGAACATTCATTTGAAATGATAAGTATACTAAACTTACACTTCAGGGCATCCTAGATCATTAACCTTTTTCTAGACCCATTATTGAATTTGTAATTTTTCATAGTTGTGGTGAAAAATAAACAATATACTCTAACAGTTCAAGATAGCAATTATTTGCCCTGGAAATGAAATAATAAAAACACTGTTGTGCTTATTTCTTACCTATTTTGCTAAGATGACCCTGGCTATAGGTTTGAGGTTGGAATGCATTCAACCTCAAACCTATAAAAGTACACACTCTTGTTCATCCTCATTTAATTTTTCACAGGTGCTCTTTCTCACACCTGGATGTTTTTCAGGGGATGTGGGAACAGTCAAGGAGAATGACTACCAAACAGGGACTTGAAAATAAAATTGGCTTTAAACTATTACCTGTCTTCTTTTATGTCTAATGTCTTCTTTCATGTTCTAATGTTGTCTTTGCCACAGAGGAAAAAGCAAAGTACTTATGTGTATGTCTGAAAATGTGACTTCAAGGCAAAGAGCTAAAAATTAAATAGATCAATGAAAAAAGACACCTTGGACAAGGTCACTCAGATTTGATTGAACGTATTAAATTGTTTAATACTATTTGGTGGAATTTAACTTATTAAAGTCATTCCTTTGATCATCACACTTGAAAAGTAAAAAATATGCCATGAATACTTTTAAGGAAATAATATTAAATCAAAAGACAGAAAAACTTTCAAGTCTAATAGGTCAATAGTAAACCTTGTTTTCTCTTGTAATTAATACATCTCCTCTAATGCCTACCTAGTTCTTATGTGAAAGACACATGATCGTTCTTTAATTGTTATACAAAGGGGAAAACTATCTCCGTCATATTAAAACATTAGAAACAACCATTTCCTATCTTCCAACCCTACAGTTCAACTCTTTCATGAATATTCCTTGATTTTTCTCTTTCTTTTCATTCCTCAGCTACTGTCTTAGGTTGCACTTCAATTATTTATCACTTGAATAACTGATATACCTTTCTAATAAATAACCACATCTCTGTTTTTACTGTCTTCCTTTCAATCCAGCCACTACGCCATTGTCAGTGTGATCTTTCACACATATTGGTGGCCTTAAAAAACTCAGGGGCTTAAGTATATTTGAGTGGCTAGGAAGGTTTTGGTTGTCTGATTCTTTTCTGAACCAGCCATGCTTCTCTCAGTCCTTTCCTTTACTATATACATGACTCAATTATATTAAACATTTAAAGTTTGCCTAACAATATGGGTTAATGTTTGACTCCTTTCTTCTCCTTGATGTTAATCCTAGTACCTAGAATGATTTATCATTTTTTAAAATCCAATTCATTATTTATCAATTTTGTCAGGAAATTATTCCAGCATGCCAGTCTTCAAGTGCTTCACTTATTAGATTCATAAGAACCCTGAACTCACATTTTCCTGTCATTTATTCACACTAAAGTAGTATTGTATTAATTGTTAGCTGTTTGAAGGTACCCACTGTGTCTCAGGGTTACATGTCATATTAAGCATATAACAAGAAATCACCCAAGAGTAACGATGTACTAGAAAGTGAACCTGAAAGTAGACACTATGCATGCATCATTCTTGATGAATTTCTTGTATATGTTCAGTGCCTGGAACAGCGGGTACTCATTAATATTCATTGAGTGAATGCATAAGTAAGTGCATTAATGAGAAAACTTTATATATTCCATTTCTGTTATATTTTCTGGATGCCTGTGTTAGTAATATCTCTTACTGAACATTTTTTTCAATTCATTTTAAATTTTAACACACACCAGCATAGAATATTTAATTATCCTATAATTTCAAATAGTTGTTTTTTATCCACACAAAATTATATTAATTATAATAACAGAAAAACATGTATGACTCATACAAATTATTACATGATACCTTTTTCTCTCACAATCATTATACACTTTTATGTGTTGTCAAGGTTAAGCCAATTCACAGGCATACATCTATTTGATCTATTTACATGTATTTGAAATAATAAAACAAAACTTAATATCACTACGTGTATGATAGAGAAGCCAAGCTCTCTAGAATCATATTACTCACACACTATTAAAAGAGTAGTTTAACTAATTATTTTTAATTAAACTCAATGGGGTGACATTGGTTACATAAGTTTCAAGTCTACATTTGTGTGATACATGATCTGTATATTGTGTTATGTGCCCACCACCAAAGTCAAATCATCTTCTATCACCATATATTTGGTCCCCTTTAACCTTACTCTGATAACCACCATAGTGTTGTTTGTGTGTATGAGTTTTAGTTTCATATCTCACACATGAGTGAAATCACATGCTTCTTAGCTTTCTCTGACTTATTTAGCCTAGCATAATATTCTCAAAGTCTATCCATATTGTCACAATTGGTGGTATTTCATCTTTTCTCGTGGCTGAGTAGTATTCCATTGTATATATGTACCACATGTTCTTCATCCAATTTTCTATTGAAGGACGCTTTGGTTGTCTTCATGTTTTGGCCACTGTGAATAATGCTGCCATGAACATAGGGATGCATACATCTTTGCAAATAAATATATTTGATCTTTTTGAAATTTGAGGCTTATTTGTACAATAATTTAATACCAAAATGCAGTTCACTTAATACTGTATAGTTCTATGCTTCTTCCTCCTGGTTGTTAGTTATTACTGAGTTCAGAAATACAAGATAATTAAAATATTAAACAACAAAATATATATAGGGAAATATCTAATATGGCAAAATAACATATTCTGAATATAAACTGAATTATTTGAATTATCCATATCTTTGTAAAAAATTGAATTGTAGAAAAATCTATAGTAGCCACAGGCTATTGGTCAACTCTCCTCATCATCTTTCTAGATGTACCTGCAAGCAAGTGTATCATGCCAGACCAAAAATGAGACAATTGTTTTTATTGTCTCACCTGTACTCTTCTTTCTCTTCAGATAGTGCCAACTTCCTGCCTCTCTTTGTATATGAACATCAGCGCAGTTCTCACCCCAGAGATGATCATAGACCCAGGCTTAAAGTAATCAGCTATTGCTCCTTGATAAGTATGAGAACTCATTTGTTCCAATAAGAGAGTTAATCCTAGGACATAAGTGGGATATATCCTAGAAGAATGTATTATTCTATAATCTTTTAAAGTATTTTATTTATTTATGTTTAGAGAGAGGGGAAAGGAGTGAGAAAGAGAGGAAAAGAAACATCAATATGTGGTTGCCTCTTACATGCTCCCTACGGGGGACCTGGCCCACAACATATGCATGTGCCCTGACTGGGAATGGAACCAGCAACCCTTTTGTTCACAGGCTGGTTTTCAATCCAACAAGCCATACCAGCCAGGGCTACAGTCTTAATGTTGAAAGCATGAAAACCTGAAACTAAGCATAGATGAAATGGGATAAAATTGGGGTAGAACATCCAAAGCTCAGAATGCCACCTACATAGAGAAAACAGAGCTGAGAGATGGAGATGGGCAAATTTATTTGAGAACTGAAACAAGGTACATGTGAAGCCAGAATTACCCATGAGTTTTGGTTTACAATTTGTTAGCCAGTAAGTACCTCTTTTGGTGGCAGAAGCCAGTTCAAGTTGAGTTTTGTTTCACTTGCCACTAAAATACCTTGCCCTTTATAAAACCCAAGTAAGAAAATTTTTGCTTACTCAAGTTTCTATAAAAAACTTTATTCTTTATATTATATCCAGTGTTTAAGTATATTCCTTCATATCTAAAGCTCTAATTTATGAAAGATCTGCTATGGCTATTTGTTTATCTCATATCTCCTACTGAAAACCACTATGTTCATTACACAGATAAGAACATCGAGGTTAGAGGCTTTAGGTAATTTATGCACCACTATGCAGCTGTTAAGTAATGGAACTAAGATTTTAAGTCAAACTGTGTGAACCCAGAGTGCGTGTCATCCTAACTGCAATGAAACACTTCTAATACAAGTTTACATGGGATAAATATAAATAACTAAGGAGAATAGACCATAGGTGTGTAGAGCAACAATATAAAAAAGGCAGAAATGACTGTCCATTGAAGCTATTGTCAGGTCATTTCCATACAGGAAGCACTGAAGATGTAGGCCACTTTTACATTGGAGCTGTAGTACTAAGCTTGCTCTGAGAGAAATAGGTAAGCTGGTAAGGAAGACAAGTTTGAAATTACTTTCTTTATCTGCAGAATCTGTAGCCCCAATTCAACAAGTGAAACCCTTCCTGGCTGAAATCCAGACCTTGGTATTCTTAAACCAGTCAAAACTTCACGGCATATCCGGCATATCTGGGCGGAGGAGTTTACACAGACTCCCTATCATTGCACTCTGGAGCCGGGCTTGGCTTTAGAACGCCACCCCTGGGTGCAGATGTGAAATGTGGGTTACCACAATATTTTCCATGAATAGTGTCTACCAAACATTTTCTGTAGAGGAAATATAGGCCTTGGAGGAAAATGTCTTAGGACTTTGGAAAATACGGCATGGGATATATTCGTTTTGGAAAGTATGATGTACATTAATAGATTAAAGGCTATGAGATGTACTTCAACTATATTCATTTAGCAGAGTTTTCCTGAAAGAATTTGACAACATTTTTCTTGTGCAACATTGATTAGCATTTTGTGCTAAGAAACATTGACACAAACATCAATATGAAATTTTAAATTACATTATAACACTTGTCATTTCTTGACATTTATTTCCTAATAAAATCACTCAGACTGGCAAAAGAACAATGAACTATGAAATCACAACATTTTAACATTCTTACCGTTTAAGGCTATGTAGTGCTAAGAATTGCTATTGCATTTAACAAAAGTTGCATATTTTGTCATTAAAACACTGATTTGATTAATGCATACCTGTATCAAGTATCCGTATAAAATATCTATATTTGCTTTAAAGGTCACATTATTGTACTTCCAAATGCCTGATACAGAGATCTACACATTTGTTTATCATGGTGTGTATGCCATCTTTCTGGCAAAATAGCCTCAATTCAAAGTTCCAAGTTTTCCAAGAAGCAAGAACACTAAATACATATCATTAGACCAGCATGAAAAGCTAAGCTCAATTATACTCCTCAGTGTGAGTCATATGCAGACCTTCCCAGTTTCATTTTCATGGGCTTCATTCTGCTCAACAACTGTTTCAAAAAAGGATTAAAACCTGAAAGATACTGAGAATAGAGCAGACCAGTGCTTGAGGGAGCTCTCTGAGTACTAACACTCGAGAATATTTGGACCTGATAAAAATGATTGTCAGATTTTCTAGAAGAAACTTTGCACCTGGAAGTGATGGAAACTGAGTTTACTTCTAATAGAAAAAAGAAGAGATAACAAAATGGGCTTTTCTATTTGAATCTGGTTTAACTTTGGTCAGTTAAATTATATGTCCTGTGTTTTATCAGCCAGTATTTTACAAACAAAAAATACCTTTAAAATGCTATGAGACTCCTATAATTTCTAATAACTAAAGCCAAAATATACATGTATTTTTATTAACTTTTTAAAACTTAATTCTAAAAATGCAAATGCCTCATAATATGCTGTGATTAAAATTATATTATATCTCTCCATACTTATAGGGTCAGTTTTTATCCCTGAGGCTACACAAGGACATACTACATTTACTAATAAACAAAACCTATATTTTCAGATGTTTAACACTGGAAAGAGTATTTCTAAAAGGGAAGTAGCAGAACAATTGGCATTACTTTGTCACTCTGAATGTTATCTTCTCTTGAAGTCTTTCATTTACTTTTCTCAGCCATTATCAAGCAGACTGCCTGGGACACACAACTCACCTTGAACCATCTGTCCCTATAGTACACAAAAAGTGCTTTGTTTCATAGGAGACAGCTGAAACATCTGAAGGACTTTTTACTAAAGACAATGAAGAACAAAAAGGCATTAGGCAGTAACTATATATTTATAAATTTGAGAGACTTCTGAAATAGAGTTGTGGTATTTACTATATTAAGCTTGCTCCCTAGATACACAAGGACAACACAAATTTAATTTATTCTCTAGAGTAAATATTTCTATTAGGCTTGCAACTATGACATGAACTTATCACTCTCTTGCCTTGATTCCATCCGAATAGGAGCCTACCTTTATATCTAGGATGCTCTTTTGACACATACTTCATAGCTATTTGACACCTACACAACTGTGGAAGGTCATATTATTTTTCCTCAAATATTTCTGTTCTCTCTGTGGAAGGATTATATTTCCTACCCTGTTGATGTCATGTCTGGCCATGTGACCATTCGACTTGTAGACTTGTAGTGTCCCTCCCTGGGAGCGTAACTCTCAGCTACTCCAGTGATACCAGTATAATCCGTGTGCCTTGCTTAGTTGGACCTGCAGAGTATGAGCAAAGGGGATATTTGCCACTTCTGAGCAGGGTACTTAAGAAGCATCAGTTTCTTCCATTATTTTTGTTTTTTTCAGCCATAGTGCAGATCAGATTAATTCATAGCTCTTGGTATCAGAATAAAAAATGATCAGTTGACTGGTAGTAAATATGTAACACAAAGAAGAAAACACAATTATGTATTATTGAATCCCATTAAAATTCAGGGGAGGGAATTTTGTTACATCATAGTTTTTCTTAATTTGACCAATATAATGATGGAGACCAAAGGAGGCAGTTTCTACTCTAGAGGCTATCAGGTTGGACTTTTACAGTGCATTTTACATTTTCACTTAAGGGGTGTAAATGAACACCAGGGACATGAATGAGGGAACCATGGATGGAGCCAAGGTGGGTTGGGATTGAGGGTGGGAGGTGGGTGTGGGTAGGGTGGGGGAAAGTGGTGGTGGGAAAATGGAGACAATTGTATTCGAACATCAATGAAAAAAGTAAAAACAGGAAGAAGCTTCTAGAATAGTTCATTGCCACGTCCTCTTCCAACCATGTTGTCTGACAAGGTCCAGGACGTGGAAAGAAGGAATTCAAGGAATCCATCTTCCTGGAAGAGAACGTGGCATACAAAAGGGGGGTGGTAATTTTTCTGGGATTGTTCTTAATAATTCCTTGTTGATATTATTCATGGTCTTGCTTTGCACCCTGATTCACATAAGAATAAGCCATGAAGAAAGAGAGGCTCAAAGCCAGTCAGTGACTGATTTTGAGGGAAATTCTGAAGGGACAACTAGTACTCCCCAGAATATTGAATCATGCCCAAACCATGTAAACAAGGTGTTTATACACCTGAGTAAGAAATTATCCTCGATTGTTCCCATGAAAGAATTCATAAATCAGTCATAACAGGCTGAATCATTGATAGACTTTCCCACGCCTGTTCCTTACCCTCAGATACAAAGCAACTTCCAAGAAAATAAGAAAAAACTATATAGACCCCTACCCATGGCCCAGGGATACCCCTGGGTAGCATATCGGATTAATGGTAAATTATGGTATCCCCAAAGAGGGGCTAATAGTCTCCAGAGGGTTCCAGATCCCCCATTGCCTTATATAGGGGC
>PVIA01013323.1:0-32716 GCA_004024845.1 Tonatia bakeri | reverse complement strand
AGGGGAGTTCCCCACCACAGTTACTGCCCCTGGACGTGCTGTGTATTTATTGGCTTGATGCCCTTACTCGCCGCGTCCCCCAACCAGAAGGTGGCTTGTGGGGGCTGGGTCTCTCTTGTTCACCAGAGGTCCCCAGCAGTACCAGGCATGTAGTAGACACTCAGGGGGGACTTCTTGTATTCAACTGAATTTCTGGGGTTTGCAGAGTGCTTATGGTTGGGTCCCAGGAAGAGGCAGGTGCAGGAGGGCCTGAAGGAGGGGCTTTTAGGACAGGAGGGCAGGTGCACCCACGCCTTCTTGGAAAAGCATGTGTAAGTGGAGGTCAGGATGGGGACATGAGGGTTAACATGAGTGGAGAATGGAGAAAAATAATAGCCCCCCATGTCCTTGTGAGAACACTCCAGGGGGTTATTATTTGTTAGCATTATTTTGCCACTGCTCTGTTACAAATGCATTCAGTCATTTAATCCTAGTAAGTATACGCAAGAAAACTCCCCTCAGCCCTGAGGTGAATGAAACAGCTTATAGTGGGGAGACTAGGATTTGAACCCAGAACTCAGAGCTGTGATGTTAACTGCTGAGCCACACACTTCCCCACTCGGCCCCATTTTCTACAGACCATCCCTCTCCACAAGCCTCTCCGGTGGCCAGGAGTCATTACTCTCATGTGTCCCAGGAGCAGAGAAGAGTGATGACTTGCCTGGGGCCCCGCAGTGGGGGGCTCCAGCTTATGCTTTGTAACTGCAAGGTGGTGGTTTCTCCTCAGAGGGAGGAAATGCAGGGGTTTGGTGGGGAGTTTGGGGCAAAGAAAGGCACCAGCTGGGCTTGGAGACAACATTTTGCTTTGACTCCAGGACAGAGAGAGTTGGGGTTGGCAGGTGGGGACCAACAGGAAGAGAACGGGGCAGGCTGGAGGGGGTGCCGCCTGGCTGTCTCTGGGATGAGGCCCAGTGAGACAGAGTGAAATTCGAGCAGGAGTGTGGGCTGGAGGCCTTGACAGAGACCCTGGTGTGGCCCGAGGTTGGGGAGTGTGGGAGTGGGGAGGGCAGCTGCATGCAAAAAAGGATTCTAGATCTCCAGCTCTGGATGGAGGAGAACTCTGGACTGGGGCTGGGCCAGCCAGGCTGAGGTCACTATCCCTCCTGAAACCCACCCAGGCCCCGTGATGTCCTTCAGGAAACAGCTGCTTCTGAACACAGAGAGGGGGAAAAATCCTCAGGGGTCAAAAGAGGAGAAGTCAGACTTCCCACGTGAGTACCAGAAATCTTGGAGCGGGGCGGGAACGGTGGGAGGTGAGAGGGGGCCAGGGAAGCCCTTAAAACCAGGCAGGCCCAACCCCTGCATCTTCTCCAGGCTCGACAGAGACACAAAGACAACGCAGAGCCCGTCTCCCTGGTGAGGAGTCTCATTCTGGGGGCTGCCTTACCTGAGGGGGTGATGGGGGCAGGCACAGAGAGGGGCCGCCAGATGGGACACCTCGCCCTCCAGGGCTGGCCCCACCAATGGCAGGGAGGTCTCACGTGCCTCCTGTGAGTGGGGTCTGGGACTGTTCATCCTTTCTACCTGGAGGACGTGAGCTGAGGGGGTCCTGGGCAGGGGGGGCACTGCTGCATACAGACTTGGAGGATCAGTCTGTCCAGTGACCCGCCACTCCCTGGCTCCCACATTTTCATGCTCAGTCACCGTCTGTCTCTGCTGTCTCCACCCCTCCCGGCCACAGCCACTGCTCCACTCTGAAATTATCTCCTGGCCACACTCATTGTCCTCTGTGGCCGCTTGACAAAAATAGCCAGCCCCACACCCTTCCCCTGGGGGTCTGCTTTGGGCTTCCTTGACGTCCATTCTCCCTGTCCCCAGAGCAGCTGGTTCAACGGCTCTGCCACCTCCTCTGGGAAACTTCTGTTCTCTCAGACCCTTCGCATGGGGCCTCCACTCATGTCCACAGCCCGTGTCCCATGGTGTTCTAAAACACACCGGGGTTTTGGTCTATTCAGGTTTGATGAGGCCAACGGGAGATACTCCATTTAAAACATAGTTTGTTACGGTTTCCAAGAGACAGGAACGCACCACACCAGGCAGGGCCGCTCGGAAAGCACTGGGGTCAATCAGGAGGCAGAAGAAATGAGCGAGAGTATGATCCAGAGTGCAGGGAAGGACAGTTTGGTGGGGGGATTGTGGTCTATCCCTGGCCTTGGGGTGATTTGGGGCAGAGGAAATATTGGCTGGGAGCTGGAATGTTAAATAAAGGAGGTGGTTGGGCAAGGGAGTTCAGGATTGGTCGGTTTGTCTTAGGCTATCTCTAGGAATGAGCTAGTCCCAGGAGGGGCTGTCTCTTCCCAGCCCAGCAAGGTCCCAGCATGCCAGAGCACCCTAAGATAGAGGAAAGGAGCAGCACGGTTACTATGCAGAGGCTGCTCCAGGGCAGCGGGTCCGGTCAGTCAAAGGAGCTGAGCCACGTCCCTGGGCTGAGTCCTCGGGCAGCTCACTTCTCCCTCCTGGGCCTCAATTTTCTTGTCTGTAAAATTGACAAGCGGTATTCTCTCATTCAACAAATGACTATTGAAGGGACAGACGCTGTGCCAGCAGGTCTAACAGTCCTGTCCCGCCATGGTCATTGGCGGGTTTGAAGAGGCAGCAGGCAGTACCCGGCCCACTGTAGGTGCCCAGTACGGTAGTTGGCATCTTCCTCCTGCCACAGCCCCATGAAGCCATGAGAAAGATTGCTGTGGAAGGGTAGGGTCTATGCCATTGGCTTGGATATTTAGAGCCCTCAGAGCAGAGGCCATGTGTGGACACAACCCTCAAGAATATCCTTGGAACTCAGAGGAGCTGCATGAAGAGGCCATCCCAGTAGCCAGGAGCCCTGGAGTTGGAGGTTGTGTGTTTGGAGCCAGGTCTTGGGAGGGGCCAGGGGCTCTGGGTAGAGCACGGGCAGAAGTGACCACTGAAGGGATCGGAGATGGCAGGGCACCGAAGCGGAAGTGGTGGCAGACCACTGGCCAGCAGAGCAGCTGCAGATGAAGGAGGACGTCGGGATGAAGAGATAGAAGGGAAGCGGGCAGCTCCTGGTAAAGCACCCTGGAGGCCAAGTTAGAATCAGGCACTGGCCCGAGACACATGGAATTTCCTCTGCATCTGGATGTGATTTTTTTGAACTGTAGGCCAGTCATTCATGTGTCTGCTGGGGAGGGCAGCCGGGGCCTGTGAGTCCATGGGATAGAGCTCCATGGCTCAAAGGAGAGCTCACCCCCTCAGGGAGGGGGGCTGTGTGGTGCACTGAGCAGGGTTCAAGGCCTGGGTTTGAACCCTGCCTCCACTTCTTACTAGCTATGTGATTTCTGGCAAGTTCGTTGAGCTCTCTGAGCCTGCATTTCTCCACTAGTAAAGTGGCCAGCCTGTGAACCAATGGGTCGCTGGTTAGATTCCCAGTCAGGGCTCATGCCTGGGTTGCGGGCCAGGTCCCCAGTAGGGGGCGCTCGAGGGGCAGCCACACATTGATGTTTCCTTCTCTCTCTTTCTCCCTCCCTTACCCTCTCTCTAAAATTAAATAAATAAAATCTAAAAAAGTAACAACCCAACAGAGAAGACAGCCTCGAGCAGGCCCTCTGCACTGCGAGATCAAGGAAGATGAGACTTAACACCACCAGTTTCCCTAGTGTCCTCCCAGCCCGGACAGTCTCTCCCTTTGTCCGGGGTTCTTTTCTCCCCGCCACTGCCTGCATCAAGCACCCCGCCCAGCTGTGTCTATTCCTGCCCCTCACTTGTGCCATCGGGTCTCCGCCCACTGAAGACCCCCACCTGCCCCTCTGGTCACTGTTGGCCATCTTCCGTGGAAGGGACAGTTGTGTCGGGGGCATTTGTGGTCAGGGGCCTCTGTGATGGGACAGCTCTCTCCCATCTCCATAGGGGACAATACCCTACAAATGTCCCTCTGCCCACAGAGACCCATTGGATCCAGTCCTTGAGGCGTTGCCTCATCTTTTCTCACTGGAGTCGCCCATTTTTTGACCAGTGTGAGAAGGTCGGGTTTGGTGGGAAGCCAGGGTAGGGTCGGAATGGGCCATGGGGACGTCTCCTGGTAAGTATGTCATGTGGTGTGCTTCCTTTTCCAGAGTCTCAGAGATGAAGGGCCTTCTCACACTGGCTTGGCTCCTGGTTTTCAGTAAGTGCTGGCCTCTGGCCTTTGAACTCGTGACCTTCCACCCTATAGGAACAATAGGGTAGTGAAAGGACACTAGTCTCTGGGGCAGTAGAACTTAAGTTTGAATCGGGGCCCCGCACTTACTGTGTGGATATTGGCAGGGTCTCGGCCTCCCCCAGCCTCTGTTTTCTCATCTGAAACGTCGCCGACAGCCCACCAGCAGGGCTGTGGCAGGGTCCTGGGTGGCACGTAGGGCTGTGCTACACAGAGAACATGTGGTATTGAGATCAAAGCAGGAGGCAGACAAAAAGGAAGTTAAAAACAATCACCTTATAGAAATATTCCACCCCAGGGTCCCTGGTCATTCTCTGTTCATGACTGTCCAGGTTTCTATTCACCCCTGTGCAGCCGCCTCCCAGCTGGCAGTGCCTGCACAGCACAGGGGTCTGTCTTAAGGCCTCCCCTGTACCCCTTGACAGACTGTCCTGCTCTTGGAGGTCTCCAGACCCCTGAGAACTCCAGGAGGAGCAGGAGGCCTGGAGCCTATGGCTCACGGTGTGCTGTGGGGCGAACCACCTTTCCCCTCTGTGTCTCAGTTCCCAAGTCTGTGAGATGAGGGAGCTGGCTTCAGTGACCTCTCAGGGGCCCATCCTGCTCACAGAGCCTTGTGCTCTGAATGGTGCTGTTAGTGGGAGGAGAGAGAGACACATGGTCAGGAGGTGCAGGAGAGCCGGGAGGCTGGCTTCATGCAGATACCATGTCAATTCTGCCTCCTGTTTCTGGTCACTCAGTACGTACCTGCCACTGTGCTCAAAATTTACAACACACCCTTTGTCTCATTTTAACCTCATCACAACTCTAACGGCTGGGTGTACATTTTAGGAAACTGAGGAAATGGAGGCTCTGAGAGATAAGTGACCTACTCAATGTCATGCTGTGAATTATTGGCAGGGCGGCGGTCTGGACCCGGGCTCGCTCAGTCTCAAGTCCACACTTGAAACCGCTGCCCTACGCTGCTTGCCCTCGCCTTCCTGGTCCCTGTCCCACTAGTCCCACTAATGGAGAGGATAAAAGAAGAGATCTCTGCCCCCTCACCAAGCCCCAGGGTGGGGGAAAGGGCAGGGGCATTCTGGGAGAGCAGGCCTGCAGCAGGTGGGCCTGGGTTTGACCTGGGGATGGGTGTCTTTCAGGTGCGCCTGCTGTGCTGGGAGGCATCCTAGAACTGAAGCAGATGATCGAGAAGGTGACGGGAAAGGACGCCTTGATGGCTTCTATGGCTTCTATGGCTGTTACTGCGGTGTGGGTGGTCAGGGGACCCCCAAGGATGCTACCGACCGGTGAGCTCAGTATCACGACTGCCCTTCTGCTTCCAGCTCTTGCACACACGTTATCTCCTCTGACTTCATGAATATTAAAGCACCATTTCACAGATAAGAAAACTGAGTCTTAGAGAGGTTAACCGACTTGCCCAGGGTACATCCAGTAACCCTCCAAATCTCAGTGGCCTAAGTATCAGATGGTCTATTGCTACATAACAAATCATCCTAACATGTAATGGCTTAAAGCGATGATGACCACTGATTTTGCTAAGAATCTGCCATGTGGCCAGGGCTTGGTGGGATAGCTTTAACCAGCGTCAGCTTGGGCACCTTAACTGAGGCTGGGTGATCCAGACGGCTCACCCCAGTAGCGGGCAAGTTGTCGCAGTTGGCTGGCTGGGTGCGCAGAGGAGGCTGGGCACTGGGGCCTCTGCTCCTCACACTCAGGCCTCTCCTAGGTTGTCCAGACTGTTTCGCGGCACGGCGACTCCAGGGTTCCGAGAGAGAGTGTCTCACGGCTGCAAAACAGGACAGTACAGCATTTTTATGATTAGGCCCCAGAATTGTCATGGCAGTCCTTCCAGTAAACTCTAGGTTGAGGTGATCATGATGGCTTTAAGAGGGAGGTTCTAGCTAGTTCTTGATTGGGAAGCATCCGTGTTCCAGAACATGTGAGAGGAGTGATTGTTCTTTGGAAAATGCAACCTGCTGGGTTAACAATTCTGATACTGCGAGACAGGTGTAATGGAAAGGGGCAACTGAGCAGTGGATGGTGGACAGTGGGAGCCAAGTTTCTCACTGCTGGAGTGGCAGTTCACAGACACGCAGGGACAGGACGCTGGCATACTCTATGTGGCGGTGGATTAGAGGTGGAGACTTCAGTATGGACCCCAGCTAGCTTCATATAGATGCAGATGGTCACATATGGAAATATTCATATATGTGTGTATATACGGGGTTATTGATAATACAGACACACATGTTATATATTTTTACTCTGTCAGCTGACAGGACTTAAAAGAACCCCTCAGTTGCAATAAGCAACAGCTAGTGCCCAGAACTGGTTTCTAATATCATTCTCCAAGGAACCAAGGCTCCTTGGAGAAATGGCTGATGCCAGGACCAGGGTGAGAAATGCACAAGATGAGCCTGGAGCTGCTTACAACGCAGAAAGTAAGGACGCGTGCAAACAAATCCCAGCGCACCCCAGACAGACCTCGCATCGACAGAGACACAGCCGAGAGCGCAGGCACCAAGGGAAAGAGCTCCCACTGGCCAAAATGCAACAATCTGAGCAAAAAATAGAAGCACATAACCACAGTCTTAACATGAGAAAAACGTCCAAGAAATCCCAGCAGTAGGGCACCCTGCAAACACGTGACCAGCCCCCCTGCCCCCCAGAACTGTCAAGGGCATTGAAAACATGGCACATGTGAGGAGCTGCCACAGCCAACAGGAGCCTAAGGGGCCCTGACGGCTGAATGTCGTGTTGTGGTCCTTTCTCTTCCCTGATGGGATCCTGGAAGAGAAAGGAGGGCAGTAGGTTAAAACCTAGGAGAGCTGAATAAGCTGTGAACTTTTTGAATCAATAATGATCTATTATTTAGTAATTGGTTAAATTACTTAGTTAATATTGGTTTGTTAATAGTCACACATGCATCACATTAGTATAAGACGGTAATAATAGGAGAAATTGGATCTGGGGTATTGGGAACACTCTGTACAATGTTCTCCACTTTTTGTAACTCAAAAAACAATTTTTTTAAATGCAGCCTGCTATACCTAATACACTGGAAGTTCGTTGTTTGGTCTTATAACAGCTTAACCAAACATGTTGATTCTGGGACCCAGGTTCCTTCCACCTTGTGGCTCTGCCCTTCCCTACGGTTTCCGAGTCCTTGGCTGGATCACCACTCAGCTGAGAGATGGAGAAAGACAGAGAGGGAGGATAATGTGTGAGGGTTTTATGGGTAGGTCTGGAAGTGGTGTGCATCACTTCTGCCCACATTCTCCAGGCTGGAACCTGGTCATGTGACCACGTGTACCTGCAAGGGAGGCTGGGAGACGAAGTCTCATGGAGAGCTTAGGAAGACAAAGCATGTTTATGAGCTGCTAGCCAATGATAGGCAGTCCTAGAGAAAGGGCATATTATTAGATTCTTTCTCTGCCAGACTACACCCACTGATGTGGTCTCTGCCTAAGTGGCATGCCCCTTCCACTTAGGATCAAGTGTGTCGCACTGACAGGTGCTGCTGGGAGCACGACCGCTGCTATGGGGTGCTGGAGAAGAAAGGCTACCTCACCTGGATGCAGTATTACAAGTTCAGATTCTCACGGGGCCTGATCACCTGCGGTAAGGCTGGGGCTTCCCATTCAGACTGCTGGGAGATCCCGGGTCTCTGCTGGCTCTGAGTTCAGCTGCCCCTAGATGTCAGTCAGCCTATATCTTGGGAGACAGAGCTGGGGGACCAGTGGGGCAGAAATATTGCACCTGTATCTGACCTCTTAGAGTGAGTTTTCAGTAGTGCCAAATGCTTTGCATACTTCCTTTTACTTGCTCCCTGAAAATACCCTGTGAGTAGGTTTAGTTTCCCCATTCTACAGATGAAGAAACTGAAACTCAAAGGCTTGCCAGTACACACAGCTAGAGTTGGGATTCAAGTTCAGGTCCACCTGAGTTCAAAGCTAAGTCTGGGTATGATGTCTCTGTGGGAACTGGGGTTCCTTCAGAGCAGGGGCAGTCCCACCATCAGAGTGGGAGCTCCCTGAGGGCAGGAACTGTGAGTCTCTGGGCTGCAACCTCACCCTGGGCAGCAGCTGGGTCTCTCCCATCAGACCACGGACCCCCCAGTGCAGACGCTGTGCCTCCCTCATCAGACTGAGTGCGCCCACAGAGCAGGGAGCAGACTAAGAATCTGCTCAGCTTAGAAGCAAGTCCTGACTGAAGCAAGCCCGGGAGTCAAGGTCGGGAGAGCGAGTGTACCTTCTGTTATTCATTCTGCATTTGGTGTTCTGTTCTCAGAGCCTGGGCCCCGTCTCCAGGTACAGCTCTGCACCTGTGACCAGCAGTTTGTCTACTGCCTGAAGAAAAACCTAAGTAGCTACAACCCTAAGTACAGATACGTCTCCAAACTCTGCTGCACCTAGTGACCCTCAGTGAGCTCCTCCCAGATCATGGCTTCTGTCCCCCGCTTCCTGCAACACGCAGCTGACCAACTCTGAGCAACTCAGAGAGGCTCCCTGGTCTTGCCCCTTGTTTTTACCTGATGGTCCGCTGGCCTGGGAGGAGCCCCACTGCCACCCTTCGCTCCCCACAGAATCCCCAGAGATTGACTCCAGTCATAGGACTCGACAAAGTCAAGGTCCCTGGCCTCTCCACTTGTGAGATCAGTCCTTCGGGTGCCCAGAGCTCCCTCTTAACTCCAGGCCAATTGCTGTCGACTCTGAAGACAGAGCCCTGTCTCCAAGAGGAAGGCTTCCCTGGGATGCATTTACTTCTCGGTTTCTGCCGCCCTCTGAGAAGCATTACTCAACAAGAAGCAAAGTTAACACCATAAATCTGACATGTGAATATTAAACAAAATGTCTCCTCAAGAGTAATAACAAACCACACAGGCGTTTTTCTCTGCTGTGGGGGGTTTCCTGCGCCTTTCTCTGTCTCTGGGCTACTAAACCCAAAGGTAACCATGCCCTCTGAGATAGAAGGTTTTCTGAGACGAGTGTCAGGCCTTCTTTGGGGCTTATCTCCTTAAATCTTGGGGGTCCTCTGGAGCCAGGCATTGGGTCTTATTTTTCCTTGTGGGGGTGGGGAGAAGATAATTAACAGTTACACCAGCGGGGGATGCCAGGCCAGAGAGGGCCACGTTCAAGTCCTGGTTTGCTTCCTCCAGCTGGGCGAGCCCAACCCACTTCTGAACCTCTCTGACACTGTCTTTTACAAAAAGAAACTGTCAAATCTCCTGCCATGTAACTGGGAAGCCTGAAGCCACCTGAATGCTGGCGCAGGGATGCTGAGGTCCTGGGGTTTCACAAAGCAGAACATTTTTTAAAATAGGTTTCAGCTACGAGGTTTATTTTTACCAAGTAAGGACATTAAAAAACCCAGCTCATCTAGTAATTCAGAAGAACACCCAGACAGCAGGAAGGAAAGGCATATTTTAAAACAAAGGAGAGTCCTATCCTAGAAAAGACCTTTGGCTCTCTTCCACCGATGAATCCCAAAATAGCCACGTGCTAAATGGGAACTATGTTTAAAACCTCCAACGTTAACCATTTTCAAAATCAAGTTTGATTTTTTGAATGCCCCGAACGCACTGGTGTTTTAGAAAAGTGCGATGTGGACACATGTCTGTATTCGACAACGTGACACAGAATGGGGCTCAGGTGTCCACCTTGTTCAAAGGTTTTTTTGAGCGAAGCCATTTCTCAAGCCCACTTTTAGCCAGGTACGTGGGGGTAAGGGGAGCTTCACTCTTAACGTCATTTCTCTTCGACTGCAGTGTTCTGGATGATGGAGAAGAGACCCAGCCCAGGCTTCTCCCTTCCCTTCAGGGTCACCCGGCAGGCAAGGTGGTGCCTTGCTGGTGCGTTCTGCAGGAAGGGGCTGTGAACAGGTCTGTCTCCCCGGGGCATCCCAGTTCTGAGACCCTGGTATTCAGGCAGGTGCTGACAGGCACTTGTGGACTAGGGGTGCTGTGAAGTTATGAAAGCAACACTACAAGTTAATGTGGGTTTGACATGGAAGGGTCCGTGGAGAACCTGCATTTACCTACCAGGACATGGAGGCACAGAGAGGTTAGGAGACATTCCTAAAGCCACACAGCACACTGACAAACAAATGGCTGGTTCTGAACCCTGTGCTCAGACCACTTTCCCACTGTCTTCAACTCTAGCCCACAGGGAGAGAAAATAGAACCTGAAGTGGTTCAGGGACTCAGCCACATTGGGGGTTCTCAGAAGGATCCCCTGGATTCCACCTGAGAGCCAGCTCCATTTCTTTTCTGACCTGACTGTCTCCTGGGATTCTGGAGTTTCTCCTTGGGTGGTTAGCCTGGCTGGGGCCCTGACCTTCATCTTCAGTGGAGGGGACCCCACTGGGGTCATCTGTGCCCGTTGCCTGGATCCATTCTCACAGCTGTGAACAGCTCTGGAGGAAATGATTGAAGCCACATGACTGCTGCAACTTGGGAAGAAGGGTCTCCTTGACTCTTTCATTTGACTATGACTGGCAAGAGAATCATCAGGAGGCCCATCTCTCCCAAAATTGCATGGCCGCCCTTTCAGGGCCGATACTGAAATTTACAGACCAGGTCACAAATGCCTCCCTGGGTAGAGGTTTATATAAAAGCAGGTGGACAGCCCAGATACACACTCAGCAGACAGGAAGCCTTAAAAATACAGGCCACTCACTGGTGTCTGAAACTCATCGCGCCCGATGGCCTCCTTAACTTCTCTTGCTAGAGACTTGCCGGTGGTGAGGCTGATGGGGGTCCCAGGCTGTCCTCAGGGCTTCCGCAGACCCTGTTCACCTTCCCGTGTGGGCTGCAAGACCTCGGGCAGATAGCCTTGCACAGGTTTTTACTGGCTCCCTCACGGAAGTCACATCCCTGTAAAAAAGCCCTCGTTTTATACATAGGCACCCCCTAGCACAGTGGTTTTCACCTGGTGTGCTGCAGTGCACCAGTGTGCACAGTGGTTTTTAACACATGCCGTACCTGACCAAAAGGGGTCAGGGACACGGGCCTCTTTTCCCTCACGTTGTCAAAGCAAAGAATGACCACAGCCAACACAGCAATCGCCATCTGTGTGAATGAATCAAAAGTATACCTAATTATTTGTTAGATCAGTCAAAACTATAACGTGTTTTTTGGGTGTGTTGCAGAATTTTTGTCATTAGTTTATGTGTGCCACGAAATGAAAAGGGTTGAAAACCTCTGCCCTAGTAGTTCTGCTGCTCCGACCAAACCCTGGTGGATACAGCAGGCTCCCCAGTGCCCAGCAGCAGACTTGCCGCATGGCAGGGGCTCAACAAGTGTGTGTTGAGTGAATGAGTGATCAAATGAACAAATGAACAGTTTCTGCCCTCAAAGAGCTTGCTCACAGAGAAGTCTGGGAATAGGAACTGAGGAGCCAAGCAGGCAAGACAGTGGTCGTGATGTTTGGACCTCTCTGGTGGGGTGGTCTGGACAAGCTGCGCTCACCCACTGGCCTCCAGGCGCTGATGTCTCCTTGGTCCGGAGTCATGATGGATGAGGGGGCGGGCGCTCCGTTAGTTGGCCACGCCAGGCAGTGTTGTCAGGAGGCCAGCGGAGATGTCCCAAAGCGGTGTGGACTTCCTGCGTGACCTATTCCTGGTAGTGAGGTCCTAGCCGTTGCATGTGTCCAGACGCTGCTGCAGGCACAAGGACAACCTGGTCACACTTGCAGACCTGCTTCTGGCACTTGTTCCTGGGACCTGTGCCAGCCCAGGAAGGAAATTGGAGTACTCACCTCTGGTTTGCCAGAAAGACCCATCCCACTCACACGCCGCCCAGGTAGCCAGAGCCTCACCCAGCAACCCCCAAAATCCTGCCACTCCTAGAAGCTTCCCAGGATGGTGATAGAATCTGTTTTCCTGTGGAATCCAGAAAGCCCACAACTATGAGTGAGTGAACCACTGGCAGGGGTCTGCTATTATCCCTCAAGGGTTCTCTACCCATCTTTTCTTTCGTGCTCTCCCATTGCATCTCTCCCTTCCTCTAAAGCCTTCAATGGTTCCCCATTGCCAAGTTCTTCAACCTGACATCTAGTTTCTTCCCCCAGTGGCTGCACTGCCTTTGCAGTTTGATCTCCCAATTATTCCCTATGTCCCCAGACCTGCAGCCCGCGGCTCTCACCCTCTGATTTCAGCTCTGCCTCTGCTCATGTGCTGTCTTCCCCTCTGGAACGTTCACCCCTTATCCTTACCTGTGAATTGCATTTTTTCCTATCAATAATAATGATGATAATAATAATAATTTAAAAAGCTAATACTTACTGATTGCCTTTCCTGTGCCAGAGATGTTCAAACAGGTTATCTCATTTAATTTCCCCCAAAACACAATGGATGGGCACAATTATCCCATTTAATGGGTGAGTACATTGAGTCTGGGAATACAGCCTTGGCCAAGCAACCCAAGATAGGCAGAGTGAGGATTTGGAATGGGGACTGTGCAAATCCAGAGCCCGAGCTCCCTGGGGGCAGGGCCTATGCTTTGAGCACTCCCTACCTGCTCTTCTGGGCACCTGGCGCAGAGGGAGCTCTCGGGAAATGTCCTCTGAGTCAGGCCCCACACGCTGCTGCCTTGTTTGCAGCCGTCGGTGCCGCTGTAGATCCCAGATCCCCAGAGAGCAGGGGCCATGTCTGCATCTTCTTGGGCGCCACAGCTAGGAGTCAAAATTAGAAACTCAGTACAGAAAAGGTGGTTTTAGGGGAACCTGGCTGCCGAGACCCTGCTAGCTCAGTGAAAACGGACGACCGTAGTCATGACCCTGAGGCCCTGCGGTGTTTTAGGTGCCCCCGAAGCCATGAGAAGCACAGAACGAAACCCTCCCCAGCTGAATGCATTTTGCACTCAAACCATCCAAATGCTTCTTGGCACTCAGCTGGGTTCACATTCTGTTACTCAGAATCGTGGGTAACTAGCATTGAGGACTAGGCACCGGGCTGGGGTCCCGACTTTGCATGTGTCCTGAGTGACCTTGAGAAGGCCCCTGACCCTTCCTGGCCTCAGCTTTCCCATTTTACAAGAACACGTTTGATAAATCATTTTGACGGCATCTCCAGTCCATTAATGGATTACAAAATCAGCCGGGAGGGTTGTGTCTGGTATGCGCACATGCGTGTGTGTGTGTGCTTGTGTGCGTGTGTACATGTGCACATGTTTACAAAGTAGTAAAGTGCTGGTTCACACACTAGGTTTCTGTTGTGAGTGTGTCTGTGTGGGCTGGCTGGGTCAAGTTCAGGAGGATGTGAGAAAGCCTTGTTCACACGACCTCTCAGGGCCCGCCCAGTGCTGAAGTCGTGGATGTCTTGGTGGCTTCTGTGTCTTAGCCTTCATTATATAAATAACGCCCCAGAGGCTACCCTGGGTCAATGCCACGGATTCCCTCAGCCTTCTCACTGAACACCATTAGACCAGAACTGGGCTTCTGGCCGAGGCACTCCACACCTGTGATGACGTCAGTCCTTAAATGATTGATCGCCACCCAGCACAGGACCTGGACACAAGTAAACACCGGTGTTTGGCTCCTCACTGGGAAACAGAGATGCGAGCCACTGGGTTGCATCACGGGGAACCTAGTGTTTAAGGGCTTTGGAATCAAGTAGGGGCGCACATTGCGACTCCGAGTATTTCCTTGCTATGTAACTTCAAGGCCTGTGATTTGAATCTCTCAGCCTCAGTTTTCTCAGCTGTCCAATGGGCTCTAGGTTGTTAAACACATTTGATGATACGATGCACACAAATTACCCCCTGCAGTGCCTGGCATACAGTAGGCAGTCGATAAATGGTATTTGCTATGGAAGAGAACCTCCAAACCCAAAGCCAAGAGATTTGACTGCAAATGGTCAGCCCCAAACATAAGCCCTGAGGGTCAGGGTCAGTGTCCAAGGTAGAAGGTGGGCCCTCTTCTCCTAGTCTTCCCAAGCTGCCCCTTGAAGCACTTGCCGCACTGAATGTGGCCATGGGTGACACCACAGTCCTATTGGGGGCACACTGGCGAGCTCTCAGCAGGGAGTAGCAGCACCCGTGGAGAGACCCACCCTGAGCCCAGGGCAAGCAGGCGCTGCAGCCTGGCCAGAGGCCACGCCTTTCTCGGCACCTCCAGCCTTTGTGCTGTGCCCTGAGCTGGAGCATGCCTCCGACCCCCACTCCCACCCACCAAGGCCTATCGAGCTCAAATGCTACCTCCAGGTGGCACCTGTTCCAGGTGACATCTTCCCCAGCAGAGGTCATCCTTCCTCTTCTGGGCTCCCAGAGAACACCAGTCACTTGTCCACTCACACACCCACCATTACTTCTTCCACACACACTGATGGAGCCTGGTGGGAGCCAGGCCTGGCTAGGCCCTGGGCACAGAAAGATTGAGCAATAGCCACAGAACATAAGTTTCTCCCTCAGGAAGCCCAGACGAGGGAAGGAGACGGACCCACCGTAGATGAGCACCACACAACACAGTGAGGATGGGATATCTGATGAAGGAGTTCTGGGTTGAACCAGAGGCTCCTGTCTAAGCAGGAATCTCGTGGGCTGACACTGCGGGCCAGGCTCCCTGCAGATTCTCCCAGGGTCTGTCATGGACCACTGTGCTCTGTCCCCAACACAGTGAGCAAAGAGTGCATGTGCTGCCCGTGAAGGACCCAATCACACACCTCAGGCCTTGAAGAGGTCACTGGGCCCCATCCGCCAATACAGAGGCACCTCGTGACTCTAGCTCAGAGACCACAGCTTCCCAGTGCTGTGTGCATTCTCCCCCGGGATGGGAAAGGTGAGGGATTTAGTCCTGGTGGAGCCAGGAGAGCTCTGCATAGGCAGAACCTGATACACGCCAGGGATGCCCTGGGGCCTGCCAGGTAGATGGGCTGCTTTAGAACTACCTGTTGTTAAACACAAATCCCCAAGCTGAATCAGAAGCTCTAGTCTGGGGACCGGAAATCTGTATTTGTAAACAAGCTCCGTGGGTGGTGCAGACAGCAGGGACGCTGGGAGGCTTTGGGGTCACCAAAGGTGAGCAAAGCTTCTTTGATATACTCCATCTGTCTCCTGGCACAGCCCAATGACGTCCACAGAGACTGGGGCAACCCGCGGTCCTGGTCCTCATGTTACACACTTGTAAGTTTGGGACAGTGCCCCGGGGGAAGAGTGGAAGGGTGTGTCCTCATAGCAAACACAGAATTATACATTGCCACCCTCATCCACCTAGCATATGGGCCTTTTGTAACTTTCTCTTCTAATTAAAAATGTATTTTTTACGATAGAACATTTTCTTAATATGTGTGACTCACCCGTCTGCCTCTTAAACCACGCACAGCCCTCGTAACTGTGTTACTGACAAAATCTGCTTAACTGAAGTCAGTCCGTCTCCTCTAAGTGCTTTTCCAGACTGGGCCTGTCCCTGGGTCTTGTCCTTCGGAGCAAGAATCTTGCTAAGTGAGTTTACTGCGGAGAATCTCCCGCCCTGGGTATCTGACTGAATTCCTCATCGCTCACTGTCTCCAGGTGATGATGTCTCGTCACCCTGGCCTGCCTGCGGCAAAAATCCTGTTGAGTTGGGTGGGCCAGCACCCCCTGTACCCATGGCGTTTCTGCTCAGCAGTTTTCCGGCCTCTGACACCCACCCTATTACTGGCTGTAAATCCCCACTGTCTTGCTATACTTGGAATTGAGCCCCTTTCTATACTGAGGTCTCTTTTCCCATGTTGCAAAAATCTGGTTTTCCTGCTTAAGCTACTGTCCAGCTCTGGTTTCTTTAACTGTCATGGGCTCGAGACCCAGATAGGATCCAGTTCATCCCTGGGTCCCCGGACCCCTCACCAGGACCTTAAGTGTGCGCTGCCAAAGGCTTCATCTTCACTCCTGACCGATGGCTTGGGATCCACTGATGAGTCTGAGATCTGAGCTGCGCTGATGCGTGGTGAGGACAGGCTTTGATCCCTAAGGTTCTGAGGGGTGTCCAACCTACAGCCCATGGGCCACATGCAGTCCAAAATGGCCGTGAACGTGGCCCAACAGAGAATCATAAATTTACTTAAAACATTATAAGATATTTTTGTGATTATGTGTCTCAATGTATTTAATATGTGGCCCAAGACAGCTCTTTTTCCAGTGCGGCCCGGAGACGCCACAAGGCTGGACACCCCTGCTGGAAGCCAGGTGAGAGTCCTAGACTTCCGAGCCTGCGAGACTCAGGTCTCCGGAGGGAACAGCTGCAGGTCGGAGTCTTGCGTGTCTCCGCTCGCCGCCGTGGACAGGCACGTTAAGAACACAGGGGCTCTCAGTGGACTGGAGACTCCCTTCCCGAACCCCTGGTGATGACACGCCCTGCCAGCTCTGTCTTCTTCCTTCCCTGGTGGCATGACCTTACTAAGGATGACATGGAACTTCAGTGGCCTCTTCGGGAAACTTGAGATGTCCTCAGATGGGCTCCTCTTGGAACTTTCCTTCCCGTCTCCCCGTCTTACCACTTTGGTCTTCCCTTCGGTTCCCTTGAATCCTTGATATTACCCCCTGGGAACACCCACCTTCTCCATCCCTCGTCCACCCGTCAGACCTTTTCCCTGCCCACTCCAGCCCCTTGGTCACTTGAATATTCAAATCCCGACGTGGGGTTCTCAAGGGCTGAAGGGACCCCCAAACCCTACTGAGGCTGCCAAGGAACCGAAGGCTCATTGGAAACAGACTGGCTATTTTGTCCATTTGGACGGGTTTGGAGACATCCAAGCGGCTACTTGATGTCCTCTGGTCTCTCACCCAAAATGTAGTCCACAGCCTTCTTAAGATTACACATGGGACAAATGAAAGCCTCAAAGGCCCCCTCCACAAACACTGTAAGAATCTCTAGCCCTCATGTCCAATAAAGAACCTCCACTTGTCCCACCTGCCGGAAACACAATTCTAATAAAAAGTGTAAAAGTGAAGCAAAGGGGAGAGTTTAATACTGCATTTGCCTAACTCACAGCACACATTTTAGAGTGAAAGCCGTAAGCTTTCTATTTTGTGTGTGTCAGTGTGATTATGTATGTATGTTATGGATGTGTGATATTTTTCTACTTCTAGGTGGTATGACCAAGTTCATTTATAAAGTCCCTTAAAGGAGCTCTATTCAAATTGGCATATAGATAAACAAGCCCTTATATAAATTAAATTCCTGAGACTCCCAGAAATATAGAGTCTAACTCAAATGTTTCCAAATTCATGTGAGCTGAGTAAACCAATGGTGAATATAATTAGTTACATATTTTTGGTTTAATAAAAACAGCTATGTCTTCTTAATAATCAGCATTAAGTATGGAATGAACATACATTCTCATTTTCTTTGGGTTTACTATTCAATAAGCTAATATTATATCTATTAGACAGTCAAGATTTTAAAATCATAAGTTAAACCTAAAACCAAATATACAAGTAAAAATTCAATAAAAATAAATAGTTTAATATCCACTACTTCATGTTTATTGAACACAGCAGTAAAAAAAAAAAAAACCATGCATTTAACTGTTTTTAGGTTTTTCATGTTTTTTTATTGTTGTTTTCTGCTTTGGTGATACTTTCATTTGTCCCATGCATGGGCTGTAAAAATAGGGAACAGGGAAATAACCTGGGATTAAATATTGTTTAATATTCTAATGTTTCCGCTTTTAAAAAGTTTTCCCAGTCGTTTCAGTAACTGAAACCTTAGACCTGTGCTGAAATGAAATAGTAGATGTTTATTAAAAGTCTAGATCATTCATAAGTAAGATAAACTCCTGAAACACTAATTAATGGACATGACGTTGGGTTCACATATTTTGGGCTTCTTATTTTCATGTGGTATAGAGAAGCTAAATATATTTGAGTCTGTTAATAAACATATTCTGAGACATTGCAAAATTGTAGTTGTAGAAACATATGTCTCTAGAAACTGTGAAGTGTCATCAGAAAGTGGGCCAGACTGCCGCAGAATGCCGGCGTGCGACAGTTCATGACCTTCTGGTTCCTGGTTTTCCCTGTAAGACAGAGGTCATCAGTACTTACACACTGTGATCAAAATATGAAAATAAAACTACTACAAATAACACATGAAAAAATGTAGCAAGGAAAGTAGGATGTGTTTTTAATATGGAAAATTATAAAAGGTATGAAGGGTGTGTTTTCATTAAGGAAGAAGAGAGTAATTTTTTCCTAAAATAAGACACCAGGTCATCCCAGGAAGAGGAAAAGAGAGGGCAAAACCTAACTAGATAGATAAGGTTGTAGGTTTGCAGAACAAGAATTTTATGTGTGGTCAAGCTAGCTGTGATTGAGTTGATTTATTTATAAGTTTTTTTCAAGATTAATTTTTTTTAATGAACTTTTTGGCCAACCCAATATTATTATTACTATTATTTTTTTTAAGATTTTATTTATTTATTTTTAGAGAGGGAAGAGAGTGAGAGAGAGAGAGAGAGAGAGAAACATCCGTGTGCGGTTGCTGGGGGACATGGCCTGCAACCTAGGCATGTGCCCTGACTGGGAATCGAACCTGCGATGCCTGGTTCTCAGCCCGCGCTCAATCCACTGAGCTACACCAGCCAGGGCTTCAAGATTAATTTTGATATCAAAAATACACTGATGCAAAACTAGAATTTGGTTTCCTCTCTGTAAAAACAAACAAGTTTTCTCGGATTGTTTGCCTGATGTTAACAAGAGATTATAAAGAGTAATCAACCTAGGAAACTGGATTTTGTCTTATCAGAATTAAGTCCTGTACATTAGGTAAACCTTTATCATGTCCTCGGTTGTTGAAGAGAACCAAAACCAAGTTTCTCATATTTAAAAGATGCAATGTTGTTTTAAACATTTTTGACAATCTAGACTTCCCAAAATCAAATCCTCAATGAAATCTTCTTGTGCTTGAACTGACCTTGAGATTTCCCAGAGGACCGCCCCCCACCAAAGGAGAGATGTTGCAAATAATTTGGTTTATTTCCTATGTTAAGTTGCATGAAAAGCATTGTCAAATAAGAAGAGATACTTAACCTACCCTAGGTTACATTTCCATATAGAAAATGTTATTTCAGAAATTGTGTAAATTCCCAAAAAGGTGCCAACGTTTTTGCTGTCTGTGGCATGTCCTGATTTGATGTTATTAGTTGTATTTCCAGTTATTAGTTTTAAATGTTGGGTGTTACAGAAATAGCCAGGTTTTTTTGTTGTTGTTGAATGACTTGCATCATGCATTTAACCGCAGCCATCTTTAGCTTTTTGTTGTTTTATTCCCATTCATCCCTGAAAGCGTCTGCAGCAGCTGCAGGCCAGAGCACGACACCTTCGTGATGGTGTTGCTCGAGGGGCCGAATGCCGGCCGTACCACTGCACTGAGTAAGGCTTTTCACGGTCAGTGGGGGACTGATGGCTTCCTAAGACTGCTGACCCGAGATCAAGCAGAACAAGAATGAATAACGTGGGACTGCCTGAACGGACGAAGGCTGATTATGGCTTTTGTTTGCGGTGTGGCTGGTTGGTTAATATTCTATTTTCCAGGTCTCCTTCACCTAAGGAACCCTCTCCCCTCGTCTCTTAAGGTATCTGTGCTTGCAACAATTTAGTAAACTCTACTTTCATAAACAGAAATGAAACATTTATGTTTGCTCCTGACCTGATGCCTTCAATATTCAGAAAATCTTACTGAGTATGCTTGTTTTCATGGTAATAACAAGTGGTGTCCTTGCAACAGGGAATAACTGGAAACACTGGCTGTGTTACCAAGGCTTTGCCTGGAATGTCGTATTGGGGAATGGTGTGCCTAGATTCAGGTATGACGAGACAGTTTCAAGGAACTTAGGTTGACTTTATCAGAGAGAGTGCTTACAAAGCCTTCTTGGGAAAACTCCCGTAGTTTAGTGCCTGGCCCCCAGGGCTTCCAGCTTGAGAGGTGAGTAGGGAAGGCCACTTCCTGGTGGGCCCCTGGTGGGCCCAAGCTGTCCTAAGGACATCTTGGGGGCCTCAGGAAGTGAAGAATTCATTCGAAGCTGTACGTACTGAAGGCAAAGTCTGGTAACGAGTTCTTGGCTTAGCTTCTTCACTTTGAGAGGCTTTTAAAAGTCTAGTCTGAGATTCCTTAGGAAACACTCCAGCAACACAAACTCTAAAAGGCCTGTATAGTCCGTTGCCATCCTTGCTGCCCTTCTGTAAGTAACCTAATGAGACCAGACTCATTCTGTAAACAGGAATAACTTTACTTCTGTTATCTTTGATCAAAAAAAGAGGTAATTGTAGAGAGAAATTTTCTGTTTCAGCGAGAAACTATATAGTACACCCTTGTGGATTCTCCAATATCTGGCTACAATTCTCCAAACTAAGGTCTCTAACTGTTCTCCCACCTCCCTAGGGGACTTGGCACACTAGAAACTACCCTTTTCCAGAAGCCCGGCAAGAAGAAGCTGGATGACTCGACATAAACTTTAGAGAAATCACCACCGAAGACCGTGAATGGGGACCCTTCGTGCCTGTTGTTACGCGGGCCACTGCGACAGTTCACGGGAACCCCAGGTGCCGTCACCGAAGTCGCTGAAACTGCAAACCACAAAATGTGTCAGATTGTCACCGCCTGCCCTCACTCCATTCCCTAAAGGTGCTTTCAGTCCAACAGCTAGAAATCTTCTTGGTTGTCTGCGCTCTGGACTCAGAAACTGGGTTTCCAACCACTAATCTCTCTTTTTCTTTTATCTACATAGACAGCCTCCCATTAAATGACTGACGGCTATACCACCCAGCAAATATCCTCCAGAACCAAGTCTCGACAGATGGTAGCGTTGGTGCTTAATGAACAACCAAAGGAGAAATGGACTTCAATTGTTCAGAGGAAAGAACGTTTCTTCTTTCCTTGAACGAGAAAGGGTGGCTGACACTCTTTCCTTGACTGAACTTTAGTCAGACTCCTCTGAACCTTTTGTTCCCTGGGCCTCATCCTCAAGAACAAGAATCCAGTCAAGTAGGTTTAGCCAGAACCCCCACCCTGGATATCTGATCACCCTATATATCTGATCAAATTCTTCATCCCCCACCATTTTCCAGGTGGTGTCCGATCACCGTGGCCTGCCTGCAGCAGGAATCCTGTTGAGTTGGTTTAGCCGGAGTCACCTCTGACCCCAGAGGCATCCTCTCAACAATTTTCCATCCACCGACTCCCCTGCCTGTTCCTTGGCTGTAGGTCCCCACCCACCTGTCTCTGCTGTGTTCGGAGTGGAGCCCAGTTCTGTATGAGGTCTCTTTTCCTCTATTATAATCATTCCTGGTTAGAATCTGCTTTTACAGCTTTAACTACTGTCTGGCACTCGTTTTCTTTTGACCTGGTCCTGATCTGGAAGATTCCTGGTCATTGTGTCAATTCCTCTGCACGGACCATCTCAATGTACTTCAGCCGTCCCATTCCTATTCCAGCAAGGAGCTGGGGAGAAAGTGGAATAAAGTGTGTGGAAAGAAAAGTCACATCTCAAACTCACCAATCCATTCATTTCAAAATGATAGGTTCTGAGAATTGGCAAACAACTGATTTATCAAGCCTGAGAACCCCTTATTCAGAGAACCTAAAACTGTTTAGTTGCCATGTCTAAAACTCTGTGAGTCATCAATTCTAAACAGATGACTTAAAAAACCTGGAATGCTGCATAATTGCTGTTCTAAATCACAGTGAGCCAGCTGCTGGACGCTGGGATTACTCAGGTTTCAAATAAACCTGTTGGTTATAAACCTTGAACCTGCTATTATCTTCTCTCAGAATCTCTTTATCTGTGACAGTTGTGATATCATATTGAACATCCAGCTGAAGTCTGAACACGTTTCAGCTTGCAGACTTCCTTCCTATGTAGAACACCCCAGGTCTTTTTCATATGGTGTGTTTTTGTATCCACGACCCAATATAGCCTCCAAACACTTCGTGTTACAGAGTGGGACAGTGAGAGACAGAAAAGTATCTTGCTTAAAGGTCACATGTGAGTTCGTGGTGCCAGGCCTTAAACCGGGTTCTCAGACCCTGAAGTCTGGGGCCATCTCCCCAGCCCCAGCTTGCTCCTCGTTTGACTAGCAGCACTGGACTTCCTCCTGAGGACTGCGACTGGGACTCCTTTATGACCCGCAGTGCTTGGCTTTGCGCCTGACACGGTGGAGCCGATCCCAGTGTAGACAGTGTCCAGAGTGCGCTGCAGCGTTGTTCGTTCCACCGATCCTCTTATTGACCCAGGAAGGAAGGACCATGAACTCCCCCCACCCTGTGTGTGAAAAGACTGAGGCACAGAGAGGTCAAGGAGTTTGCCCCAGGAACCACAGGAGGATGAAAGCATGTGAACCCCAGAGCCCACCCGAATCAGTGTGGCTGCTCCCTGCCTCAGCGGACGCCCAGGCAAGGTTTCAGTTCAGATCTTGGCTAGCCTGCCTGCTGTCCCAGTCAGTGGCATCCACAGTCTGTCCTTAGCCCTTCACACCACGGTGACAGCCATAAATGAGGTAGCTGAGGAAGGGTCCCTTCCCTGTGGCCTGCGTGATCATGCCAGAGAGCCGCAGCCAGCCGGCATGGGCGTGGGGGCCAGCGAGTCCTGTGGGGGAGGAAGAAAGCCATGCGGTGATGCTGGTGGGCGGCAGCTGACAGCATTCACTCGACAGCCCAGCGGTCCCAGCAGCAGCGGCTCCCTGCCCCAGGGGCTGGTCTCTACCTGCCAGGACAGCTGCTCAGTGCTTCCCAGAGGTCTGTCGTTCACCCTCCCGATACCTCGTGAAGACAGCAGTGTAATCCCCACTTTATGGGTGAAGGAACTGGGCTCTGAGCGTTTTAATGACTTGTTCCCGAGACCCCCTCCCCAGGAGTCAGGATGCCCTGGAGCTGGCAACCCTCGGGACACTGAGCCCACACTCTTGACCACTGGTCAGAGCATTTCTCTCGCCAGCCGTTCACGTGACGCATTTACCCCACCAAGTCAGGATGGCTGTGCTGTTACTTATTTTTCCATACAGCCTGCGGTTTTCACCTCCGCAGCATCGGTGTTAATGGGGATCTGTGGGACAGTGTTGGTGAGGTAAACATTCTCCTCTCCCCTTTGAATGAGGGCCTGCGAATGAAGCTGACAAGGACCGATGAACGGGACAAGAGGCACACTGTGTCGTTAATATTTACGTGCACTGGCGTGCAGGGGAAAGCAGCACAACTCAGCGCCGTGGCTGCACTCAGCGGCCGCTCGAACTCGTTAGCAAAGGAAAGAGGGTTTAGACTTCGAGGGACTGTAAATTAGGGGGAAATGACTGGGAAATATGTGGGGGAGCTAATGGAAGATAAGGGCTATTTTAGTAGTCAGCATATGCAAATTCACGCTGGTGTTGATGCCCCGTGAGAGGAGTCATTCTTCTCTCCCCGTGCGAGGGCAGGGCTAGAGGGGGGTACCTCTTCCAAGGGAAGTTTAAGCCCTGCTTTTATAAGGGCAGATAAAGGGAGCGCAGAGGACTCTTCTCAATTTCTTTTGGGTCAAAATAATTCTAATTCCAATGTGGCACATTTTTGGGGTGGCACATCCTCATCCCTCTTGAGGCCATGGGGCAGAAGAGTGACCCGCGGACCTAGTGTGAGGCCTCTTGGCTCCTGGCCCCGGCTCCTTGACACTCCCACTCGCTGGCCTTGCTGCTTGTGCAGATCCCAGGTTCTCGCCCTCGTTCTCCCGGCGTGGGGCTTTCCGGAGAAGACTCTGAACCGCACGTACTCACGGGGAGCCTGTGGGCGGCATCGAGGTGAGGGTGGCGTCAGTGCGGAGCCCGGCTACCCTGAGCCTCTCTCGGGCGCTTACTGGTTCACCCGGCTGTTGACTGTGTACCTCTTCTGTCCAATGAGAGTTTTATTTTTGTTGTATTTATTCTTACGTCCATCCCCTCTTTACGACCAGTGATCTTGGTTTTCCCTATACCAAAGCAACATGCTTCCTCCTTGTTTCCATTTTCCCCGCCTGAGGATATGTTTATTGATTGATTGAGAGAGAAAAAGAGAGAAACATTGATCAGCTGCCCCCTACCCTGCGCCTGCCCCAACCTGGGATCAAATCTGCAACCCAGGTGTGTGCCCTGCCCGGGGGGATCACACCTGTAACATTTTTGGTGCAAAGAACGATGCTCCAACTAACTGAGCCCCCTGCCCCCCGGCCAAGGCAATATGTTTCTTTCTTAAGTAAATTTATTTAGAGTAAGAAAAGCTTTCCATAAAGTGAACTATTAAAGCAGACATCAGGACGGTGATGTGTGAAAGGCTGAGGTTTGGGGAGCACCACCCTCGCCCCCTCTTTTCCGGCAGGTGAAGCAGAGGAGGCCGAGAGAGCCGGCTTGCGTGGAGTCTGATTTAGAATGTGGGTCACCAGGCTCCCGCTCTGGGAGCTGTGCCAGCGCAGAGGGAGCACGCCTCGGTATTAACGAGCTGATCAGCCCTGGGGTTGGCCATGGGGACAGATTCCTCTTGCTGTAGATGCCAGGCACAGGGGAAGTGGGGTGCCAGGGGCCCAGCGATGGAGGAGGGGGGACTGCTGTCTTTGTGGGGTGTGATCCTCATCCAGCAGCGCTTGTTAAAGAGGCAGGTACCTGGGCCCCACCCAGACCCAGAATTGGACCTCTGGGTATGGGGCCCTAGAACCTGCATTTAAAACAAGCTCCCCTGAGGGAATCTTGTGACGTCTCAGCACTGTGGCCTTAGGGAGGCCCCGCCTGGGCTAGGGGTGCGGCACCAGGATGCGGGCTTACTTACAGGGCTTGACCTCCCGAGCCGGCTGGCCTCTGCCACTTCTCACTGAGGGAGTGATCTCCAGGGAGATATTTCTTATTGGAGCCTGATTCCTCATCTGCGAAATAATGAATGAGAAAAAAAGTATATAAGGTTCTTAGCATGAGAGAACCCAGAAAACCGCATCTTCCCGTCTCCCCTTAGGAAACAGGTGAATCTCTTCCTTTTCCTTCCACCCTAGGGTTCTCTGACCTGGGGTGGTTAGGGTCAGGGAGGGGCTTTCACTACAGGCTGTCAGCAGAGCCAAGACCAGCACAGACTCATCTCCGGTCTGGGTGCTGGAGCGGAGGGGACAGCCTGGCCTTTGGCTCACCCCAGCCCAACCTGGCTCCTGGAGGGAACTCCAAGGAAAGCAGCCCACCTGGAGAATGACCTTCAACCTCACTTCCAAGGCCTGCTGGGAGTAGGGAAGTGTTCTTGATTTGTGACAGTTGTGATGGAGGGGGTTGGGAGGTGATAAAATGTATGTCCCCTTTCTGATCTATACACTCACCCCTTCCACTCTTTCCCATGCTTCTCACCAACTGGAAGCATTCATCAGGAAAGAGGTGAGGGTTTGGCAAAAATTCCTGTTCATAGGACTCACAAACAACTTCAAGAGGTAGGTGTGATCACCTCCATTCATTGAACACAAATCGAGAATCAGAGAAGTAAAACCACTGGCTCAAGGTCATACAGCTGGGCAGTAGCTCAGTTGAGAGAAATAGGATGAGCTTTCCTATCAATTTTCATTCATTCATTCATTCATTCATTCATTCATTCATTCAACAGCTATTTTATATGCCTCCTGCTTTGTTCTGGATCCTGGGGATGTTGTGGTCCCTGCATTCAGAGTGTTTGCATTCTAACTGAGACCTGGAGTAAGACACACTAATGGCTGAATGAGTAAGTGCTGAAGAAAGCCATCAGAAAGTAGAAAGCAGAGAATTAGAAGAAGGCGGAGAGACCGGGAGTAAGTAAAGGGGTGGGAGGATTGGTTTGGGTTGAGAGGGCAGGGACGGTTTCCTGAGGGAGGGACTGTCAGCTGAGCCTGGATGACAGAGGCCAGTCTTGCCGATAGCCCTGAAAGAACCTTCCCAGAGGGGCCCCGAGTGGGCAAGGCTTGGCCAGGACCCTAAAGCAGAGAGAGAACAGGGGAGGATCCCTCCACCAGCTTTCTCAGCTTCAAGTTTTCACAAACTACTTTAAAATCTCTTCTTCATTTTCAGTGAGAAAACTAAAAACAACCCCCCCCCAGAAGACCCTAAGCGAGAGAGAGACAGGCCCTGACTCTGGGTTGCCCAGGCTGCCCTGGGGTCAAAGGCTGGCATTTGGCCGACCGCAGTAGTGAGTATGGATGCAGGGACTGCCAGTGTAGATGCCCCACTCCCCCTCCAGGGGCAGTGAGATGTGGTGGAAGCGACAGGAGCCCCAGCCCCACCTGCACATCGCCACGAGGAGAGGATGTGCGAAGGCAGCCCGGGTATCAGGAAGCAAAATCCAGCTGGGAAACAGGTAGATGTATGGAGAGGTCATCAGTCTATGAGGGCCCTGGGTGGGACCCCCACATTCCAGAGGTGGAACCCTGGATCCAGGTGACCCGAGGATCGGGCCAGCCAATGGTGGGAAGGGGTCTGTGTGGGAGAGAGTGCTCCAAATGTGAGTACTATTATTATTGTCGGTAAATTACTCATTTTCCCTCTTACCCAGGTTTGCTGCCTTGCTGCCGCACCCAACCTCACCTCCTCGTCCCTGGGCGTGGCTATCCTGCTCCTAAGGGGCACCAGGGCTGAGTCACTAACTGTCCCAGTAAAGATCGTGGGAGGTAGGGTGAGACATGGCCCTGGAGCCAGACAGACCTGGGTTCAAATCCCAGCCTTGCCACTTATCAACAAGTGACTCATCCTGAAGTTTCAGTTTCTGCAGCTGAAAAATGCAGGTGACAATGGCTTGAGGAAGTGGAAAGGAGTAGGTAAGTGGGCACCACAGGTATTCAATATCAGGTGTCCAATGTCCCTTCTGCCCCTCTCCCACTGGTGTCCCTGTGCAGAACTTGACCTCAAGGGAACAGAAAGCTCAGTGACTGCATCTTTCTCTCTGCCTCCTACAACCTAGTGTGCCTGAGAGATGTGGACAGAGAACAGGAGGTGCCTGGGAGTCTCTCCCTCCTTTGTGTCTCTTATCTGATTCCAGTGATTGGAAACTGGCCCAGAACAAGAACTCACAGGGTGGGCGGGCCTTGCCTTATTTCAGGGACTCAGTTCTGAGACCCTATCTGCCCATCCCTCCTCTTGATCCAAAGTGCCATGTCTTTACCAACCTGGGATTCATTCATTCATTAATTCATTCACTCAACAAATACCTATTGACACCTACTATGTGACCACCAGGCCCTGCACTACAGAGGGGAGCACTACAGACACAGCCCAGCTCTTGTCCCAGGCCCAGGTTTACCCACCCAGTGCCAATCCCATCAACAACTCTGACAGCCCCCATTTTAGCAGCTGTGCACCCCTCAGAGACATTGACCCTGTCTCGTCTTAGAGGTAAATAAATCCTGAGGCATTCAAACTGACCAGGGTAGTCATCGGGGCCACCACAGTTTAGGGAGGCCAGTCCTGAGCGGGGAGATCTGCAGGTGGTGGTAGTGGGGCTGATTAAAGAGAGACACAAAAACGACAGCATTTTCTCTGCCAGGCGTTATCATGTCCTGGCTTGAGGTCTGGGTCACAGCCGCCCTCTTGGAGCCAGGAGCAGCTATTGGGAAGGCTCTGGAGCCAGCCAGGGGCAGGAGAGAAACCAGGGGCTGATGGCATCATCAAGCCCCTAAGGAGCCACCTCCTCCCTGGACTTATTGTCATGTAAGGTCATAAATGCCCCCACTGTCAAAGCCCATTGAGTCGCAGTTTGCAGCAGGAAGCTTCCTGATTAGTACCAATGGGGCGGGTGCCAGGGAGCAGAGGGGGAAGAGTCCGAGGTGGGGTCCTGGCTCTGTCTTTTGCTGGTTGTGGTGCCTCAGGATGTTCCTGTGCCCATTCTGAGCACCAGATTGTTCAATGTTAAAATGGGAATAAATGCTCATACCCGCCAACATTGATGTCATCCAAGTCACAGCTTGGAACATGGAAGTTCTGATGGACAACTAGAGTCTCCGGCTCTTGACCTTGAGTAAATTGGACATCGAGCTTCAGGGTCTACCCGACAGCTTACACAGTCACGTACAAGGGAGAGAGGAATTGCGTGGAATGAGGGAAACATGCTTTTCTCTGGATTTATTGTGATGGTGACCAGATTTGGTTACTCCCTAGCAACAACAGCAGGCACAATAACAATACAGTTAATGTTAATGAGGGTTACCAATGGCCAGGCACTGTGCTAAGACTTAGGCATTAATCTTGTTTAGTACATTAACCTCACCTTCTTTTCTTCTTCGTTTCATTTATACTTCACTTACAAGGAAACCGAGACTGCTCCTGGAAGGTCGTGTGGCTAGTGGGTGGCAGAACTAGAATTCGAACTCAGCATCCGTAGTTATTCATTCCTATTATGCTACTTGGCATGAGGCACTGAGCTTCACACAGACAGAAAATTGCTGGGCCAGTTGTTTCACATGTGTGTCACAGGCTGGAGATCATGGGTGGCTGCAGGTACCCCAGCCCTGTTGCTGCAGACGTGGCTAATTACATATGAATGACAGATTGTGGATCCTTATATGAAAAAGCCATCCGTTCTTCCATCATTTGTACACCCATCATCCATCCATCCTTCCATCCATCTATCCATCCATCCAAAGTCAGTTTCCCTAGAAACCAAGCCCAGATGAAGATTCTTATGCAAATGAAGGATTTATTGAGGCAGTACTCTCAGGGGAAACCTGTAAAGGAAAAAGAAAAACAGGATAGGCGGGGGGACAGAGCAAGCAAAGAGGGGGCTCCAGAAGTCTACCCTCAGCCTGACCCCAGGAGGAGCTCTTGGACATGGAAGGTGCGGTCCAAATGGTCCTGCACAGACGGAGGGTGGGCAATTATACTCTCCGTGGTGTTATATTCCACTCTCATTGGCTAGAGGTGGTGGGGTGGGGGTAGGTGGATAGGCAAAGTAGCTCCCAGCAGACAAGGTCATTCCTTAAGAGAGTGAGGCAGACGTGAGCACTTCAGAGCCAACATCTGGCTTAGCTGGGGAACTGGGCCACGAGGGGATCTGAGTAGGACACCAGCAACATCTGCCACCACTTCCACTTACCCATTATGGGCTCATTCAATCAATAAGCATTCATTGAGCACCTATTATGTGGAAGAGTGGAGGAAACAAAGTTGTGACAGTCATGGCCTCCATCCCCCGGGAGCTCCAGTCTACTTGGGAGAGATCAGAGAAGTCCAGACAAGGATCTAGCACTCATGGTGAAGTTTGGTAAACTGCAGACCCAAAACGTGCTATGGCAGCTCAGAGGAGGGAGTGAGGCCTTGGAGCCAGGGACGAATCAGCCATGGAGACTTCTTTGGAGCCTTCTGAGGAGCCCATGGAGGGCTTAGTCCCCCCAGAGAAGGCAAGTGGAACATTTCTGCAGAAAGTCCACCTGCGCGAAGGCCCGGGAGCAGGAGAGGAAAGAGCCTGGAGTGTGCAGCACGTGCTCGCGGGCCTGGAGCACGAGGAGCAGGGGCTTCCTCCAGCCTTCCAGGGCAGAGGCATTGACGGAGCCTCTTCTTGACACTGCTTTGGGCACCAGGGATGCAAATGAGCCTGAGACAGGCATGGCCCCCACCAACAAGGACCTCCGAGCCTAGTATGGAGAGGGATAGAGTGCCCACAGTGCAGGTCCCAAACTCCTGCAAGAGGCCCCATCCTCGGGTGATAGAAGATCTTAGGGTTTTAAGAAGTAGACTCCCGAGGGTGGAAAGATCAGTGCGGCCCTTCAGAGAGGAAGCTCCAGTGGCAGCGTGGACAGTGTACTGGAGGAGAGAGATGGGACTGGGAGGCCTGGCGAGTGAATGCCACAGGCAGGGAGAACCTGCCGCTCCTCGGCGCCGGGCTCTGCCCCCAGCACCTGCTGCTTCTGCTCAACCACCATCCCCCAGGGCTCTCGGGCTTTGGCTTTGCCTAAGATCACAACCCACCCTTGAAGGAGAGAGCTGCTGCCTAGGTTGGGAAGATTTAGAAGGTCCAAGAGGCAAGGAGGGTGATGGGAAGAAGCCGAGACCCTCCTTCTTCCAGGAGTGGGTTAAAGGAGCCAGGCCACTTCAGGGGGTTAGCTACCCCTGGGGCAGGGGTGTCAACAATCCTGCCAGACTTCCAAGGGCCAGGGTAGGGGATGTGGGACAGCTGGGCAGGCTTCTCTTAGCACATAGGGGTTTGACCCTTGCATCTGGACTTGGAGAACCGGGCTAAACGCAGCTTCTTGTTGTAGGTGCCCATGTTGCGCTTCAGGCAGAAGGCCACCTCCTTGTCGCAGTCGCATAACTGCTGCTCACACCAGCTCCCTTTGTCAGCTGTGGGTTGGAGGAGGAGGAGGGAGCTCAGTGTCTGCCTCAGGGGGCTGCCTGAGACAGAGTCTGGGGTCCCTGGAGGGAACCTCTGAAGGCAGTGCCATCCTTGCTCAGCTTTAGGGCGTCCTCCCAGCTACTTTGACTCTAGCTGCCTGACCGTGGGCAGTACCATGACCTCCCCTCGGGGCATGGTGCCTTTGCTTATTTATCCATCCATGAAATGAACGGCTGAGCACCTATCCTGTGGCAGGCCCTGAGGGGCACAGGACTGAACATAGCAGACCTGTGAGGTTCACACTCCCATGGGGGCAGCAGATATTTGAGAACCACAGAAATGAACATCACAAACTATGCTCCATGGACGTGAGGAGCAGCGCTGGGGCTGCAGGACAGCAAAGCAGTGGGACAGGAGCCATCTGAGCTGAGCTTGGGAGGGTCTGCTCTCCCTGTAGAAAGCCAGGGTGAAGGAGGGGGAGAGTTCCAGGCAGATGGCACAGCCCGTGCAAATACCCTGAGGCAGAAGGGACGGCTGTACTTCAGTTTCGTTTTCTGTAAGGTGGGGATGATGGTCACGTGCTGCCTCAGAGAGCTGCTTGTTATGGGGGTTAAAGTGAGGAGAGGAAGCACTCAGTACCTACTCAGTGCTCAAGCGTGGGCCCAGGGGCCAGGTTAGCTGGGACCCGACCCAGGCTCTGTTGTTTGTGGCTGTGCAACCCCGGGCAAACACTTCTTCACTTAGTTTCCTTGTTTATGCCTTGATCTGGGTGGGGCTGCCTCCTCGCTGGGCCTCGATGAGGATGGATAATGATGAAAGTGGTCGCAGCGGTATCAGCAGCCCGTGACAGCAGCAGCCCGTGTCATCTCTCGAGCATGCGCTATGCAGCAGGCCTCTGTGGAGCTCAGTCTGGCTGCCCTCATTTGAGTTCTTGAATTAACTAGATGGGGCAGAACAGTGTGATCGTCCTCAGTTTACAGATGAGGAGACTGAGATTCAGAGAGGGTGAGCAGCATGTTCAAGGTTACACAGCTGGTCAGCGGTGGGCCTGGGATCTAAGCTGAGGCCGGCTACCCTTCCAGATCCTACAGGGGTCAAAGCCTCCATGGGACATCCCCCTACTCCCTCCCCCATTGGACCTCTTTATATTCCTGCCTGACTCCATTTCTGCCTCTCCTTCATGGCCCAGCTATTGCCACTGGACACATAAGAAAAACAGAGAAGTTGAGTAGAATGTGCCTCACTGCACAGCATGTAAAAGCAGTGAGTGCCAGAACCACCTCCCTTGGTGTCCAGTCCCGAGGCCCAGGCACTCACAGCACTGGATGTCCTCCTGGGAAACGTTGTACTTGTAATTGTCCCAGGTGAAATGGCAGTTGTGGAACTTCAGGTGAATGTAGCAGCAGTCGTGAGTATGGCAGCACCTGGAGGGAGAGGATAGGAGGTGGGAGAGGGAGCACAGACACACGGGGCCTTAGCCGACTTGGGTCCTTGGCAATGCCCGCCCCAGAGGGAAACCTGGGTCCTCTTGGAGGAGTCCGGGCTGCAGGGTTGCGGCCTTCCTCGTGGTCATGCTAACGAAGCTTTACTGGCTGCTTCCTAGGTTCCAGGCCTTTCCTGGGAATGCTCTCTCAGCCTTCGCCACCACCCTCCGACAGGGGCACTGGGGTTATCTTCACCTCCCAGAGGAGGAAACAGACTCAGGGAGGTCCGGCCACTTGCCCAAGGGCACACAGCCTGCAGGGGTGGGTCAGGGAAGTGACCTGGGCCTGCCGAGGCTCGCAGCTCTCCTCTGGTGGATCCCCAGGGTTGTGGCAAAGATCAAAGGGGATAATGGCAAAGAGAGGCGGGACTTTTTACAAACACCGTGCAATGGCAGTGGGCAGTGTGTGTGGGTATTCTAAATAGATTAGGGGTTGGAGTGCAAGCGGGCAGCTTCAGAGACTTTGGGGAACCCTTTAGAAGGCAAGCCCCAGGAGGACAAAGGCTGTATCGGAGCTCGGCAGAGTTCCCAGCACACAGTGCAGAACGAACTCACAGAATGAATGGAGGCGTGGAAGAAGGTAAAGGGGGATCAACGGTGGGGGGGGAGATGACATGGGGCGGTAAACACACAGCACAACACACAGGTGATGTGGTGTAGAACTGCACACCTGGGCCCTGTATGGTTTCATTAACCAACGTCACCCAGTGAATTCAATAAAGATAAATAAATGGGTGGAGAGGAAAGGAGAGAGTCCTGGGGTGCAGACAGGACAGGACTACCACCTTGGGCCTGCCCGGGAGGGGGTTACCT
>PVIA01013322.1:0-32737 GCA_004024845.1 Tonatia bakeri | reverse complement strand
CCAGCTCTGCGTGTGCACCGGTGCCCCCGTAGGTCACCCCAGTCTGTGTGCACCGATGCTCCCGTAGGTCACACCAGCTCTGCGTGTGCACCGATGCTCCCGTAGGTCACCCCAGCTCTGCGTGTGCACCGGTGCTCCCGTAGGTCACCCCAGTCTGCCCTCCTGAGACAGGTCCCTGGGCCTGTCCTGGAGTCCCTGGGGCACGCACAAAGTAAACAACAAAACCGTTCTAGCCTTCTCACCCGACACACTGAATGGAATCTCTGGGGCTGAGGCCTTGGAATACACATTTTAAAGAAGTCACTCTGCTTGTTTTTGTGCATAAAAACATTCAAAAACACTGGCTTGTCCTCTCTGTCTCGCCTCCTTGCCTTTGCTCAAGCTATTTCCTTGGCTTGGAGTAGTCTTTCCTCCTCTGTTGAATTCTGGGCACTTTTCAAGACCTACCTCTTCCTAAAAAACTTCCCAGATTCTCCCAAATTGAAATTAATTTTGTATCTTTGTCATTGCACTTACTACAGTCTTCCTTGTAGAGTTTTGCTACTTTTCCACCAAGCAATAAACTGTAGAGCAGTGATTACTAATTATCTTCGTAACCATCAGACGTTTTGTGTGTAACGGGCACTGGAAGAACAGACGTTGAATTTGGATCCATCCTTTAATTCAGGGGTGCCCAGCCCCCGGGCTATGGACCAATACCAGTCCCTTGGCTGTTAGGAAGCCAGGCTGCCAGGGAAGCTCAGCAGAGCTCCGCCTCCTGTCTCCACCCCTTCTCCATCCATGGAAAAATTGTCTCCTGGTGCCAAAAAGGTTGGAGACCGCTGCTCTAATTACTTTTTTCCACTAAACCATTCTGTCTGACCTCCCCAAATGAGTGCAGATCCCTCCAGAGTACGAATGATTAAGCTCGAGTGATGGACAGAGCTAAAAATAACTTCGCCCAGCCTGAGTTGCCAGTGCTTTAGGATGGGGTGTGTTTGTGTGTGGTGGTGAGGGTTGTGATCCCTCTCTCATCCTCTTGGATACCCTAAGGCAAGTTGAGCAAATCCCGCAAAGCCCCAGGTAAATCCACAGCAGTGAAGAAAAGGCCGCAGGTGTATGTGGGATTGGTTTTACTTTCAGGAAACAGGTTTGGTCATTCCTGTCCCTAAAGCAGCACTTTTTGTTTCACACCATCACGTTTGTCCTTTGGGATTCAGAGGCAGAGTCCGCCTGTGCTTCCACTGATGTCACAGCGGTGCTTGCTTACTACCTCTGCTCAGGAGTGACGGCCTGGAGATGGATTCCAGTCTGTAGTAAATGGTTTCTCCCAAGCTGTCCTGCTTCGGTCATTGGTATATTAGGCACTTACGTGGTTTTGGATGACTTTTAATCCCTCCTGTGCTTCTCCATCAACTGACTGCATAGGTCACTGCCCAGACCGCTGGCAGTACAAAGTGATACACAGATGGGCGTTATCATTTTTCGTACATTTTGGCGGGTGACAAGGAGAACAAGATATTAGAGGCACCTGGAGGGTCTGATTAGTGGGGGAGATCAGGAAGGGGTATAATAGCTGAGGGGGATAGCACATTTTGGAAGTCTCTCCAAATATTAAATCTTAAAAGTTTTACATTGACTATTTGGCTTCACACCAGGCAGTAGGGTAAAGCTGAGAAAATCATTGGCTTTGACAGGGAGGTAAGCTTTTCAGGGGGTGGGTTGGGATTTATGAAAATGTAGTGGAGGAGACTAGACAGCTGTTGTGGAGGGGGGCTCCTTACAAATTCAGGGAGACCCATCTTTTCAATATTTCTGTCTTTAGGTTTGCAGTGACTGTGGAGGTGAGGCAATGGGAAGGACTCCCTACGGCCACGCTAACCACCTCGTGAGAACAGGGAGTTCTCAAATGAACAGATCAGGACATTTTAAATGGAGGAGAGGAAAACCTGTCTCTTCCTCCACACCCCTCCAGAGCATTGAGGGCTATAAAGTGGCCAAAGATAATGAGAACAGGGCATTGCATTTGGTGAGAGTCGCTGACTGGCTGTCAGAGTAAATTTAGTGAGAATTCCTGGACAGGGGATGGGCCTGAAGGAATGGAGATCATGCATGTTGATCATTCCTGGAGTGACTGGTTTGGGAAAAGAGAGAAAATGGGATTTGTATCATCTGGATAAAATCACAGAGAGTGCAGTCCCGGCACAGAGAGTGCCGACCCTCGGTAGTCAGACCCTCCCTCCGCCCCGTGCCCCTGCCTCCCTGCCATTTCTTCTTCTTCAGAATGGCATGTACATTGGAGTGGATAGTGCGGAAAAGGCTGGCTTCTTTCACGTGGCAGAATGCCTGCTCTGCATGAATTTTAAAACTACTTTAAATTGCAGAGAGTACCCGCTCCTCAAAACAAACAAAACTGGTAGGAACCTGAGAAGATGAATATAGAAAAGGTGAGTTAGGAGCATACACAGTGGGGCAAACGTAGGTTTACAGTTATGGAAAATAATGCAGTGATTAATAAACAATAAATAATACTCTGTTTTGTGTACTCACAACTGTAAGCCTGCTTCTGCCCCACCCTGTGTTGAAGTGGACACATGAAGGTGTAAACGTTATCTCATGAAGACTGTTGCCGTGCTCACGAAAATGAGGTGTGAACAGCGGTGGGAGAGGATGGAGACGTGGGCAGTGGTGGGTGACCTTGGGCACTTACGTGCTACCTTCTTCAAACCAGCCTCCTCCTCTCCTCCGATCTTTCCCTCGTTCCCCCTCCTTGGGGGGTTGGGAGAGGCGACTATGTACGCACGTGCACTTGCATAAATACGTACACCTGCATGTTCACGACGGAAGCATTTCGGTCATTCCGAGTCATTCATCCGTACCAGATTGGACTTCAGGTTTCCTTGAAGGTCGTCTGGTGAACGGCGGTACCAGGAGTTGTATTCTGCAGCTGTGTGTTCGTTTCTCGGTCTGAGGTTTGTTTTGCAGAATTTTCGTGCCTCGATTTTTTTCATAATTTTTCTTCAAATTAATAGGAATTAAAAAATTAAGAATTAAAAATTATGGAATGTAAAAAATTTAACTTTTGACATTTTAGAATTGGAATTTTTAGGTGTAAAATAGTAATCATCTGTACATGATTTTCATACTTCCGGTTTTTGGTAGTGTTGATTAATTTTTTGCAAAGTAAAATTTTATACATGTGATTTTATTATAAAAGCACTTACTAATTTCATACTCACTGATTCCTCTGAATATCTTTTCATTAGAAATTAACTGAGTTTTGTTTTCCTTGTCTCTTTCTATCGCTGTGACATTCGAAACTTAGATGACGTTGTTCCCCTAAAGAGGAAAGAGAAAGCAGGCGGGGTTTCTTGGGACTTTTATCGCATTCATCAGTTATGATCTTCACTTAACTATTTTTCACCCAGGATGATTAATGTGTCTGTGTCCTTATATACATTGACTGCATACTCAGCTCCTAACATAATTTATAGGGAGATGCGGGGCTAGTATTGAGGTTATTATAAATCCACGTATTACCATTCTGCCATAAATGTAATTATTGTGTTGTATCTTTGCTTTTGTCTGGGGGGTACACAGTCATCTGATACCTTTTATATATCTGGAAGTCAGAATCAGAAGCCCGGAAAGCCCTCAGAATAGTCCAAATTTAAGGAAAGTGAACACCCTAGACCTTAGGTTTACTTTGTGACCAGCGCTTTTCGTGTGCTGCCTTGTGTAACCCCTGCGAGGCTCTTCGGTGATAGTCATTGCTGCCACAGTTTATAGAGGAGGAAATCGCAGCTTCTGAAGTATGGAACTTGTCCAAGGTCATAGGAGCTTGGGTTTCAACTTCAGTTTGTGTGCCCCTCAAGACCCTCATTCTGACTCCAGTTACCCCCGTATTTTGTCATTCACACAAACAGTTTTTCAGCACCCACTATGTGACAGGCCTCGGGTATTCAAGGTTAAAGACATACAGGGAGTCCAGCAGAATTCCTGTATGTTTCGTGGGCTGCAATAGATATGAAACAGACTATATGAAGGCTTCAGGACAAAAACACGATGTTTTCTACTGTTGCATCTACAGGGCAAGCACAGCACATAGTAGGAGCTTACAAATACATGCTGAATGGATCAGTGACAGTTGTGAGTAGTAGTAGCTCTCCGGGAGAGAGAGTAAAGTAGAGAAGGGATGTACAGTCAAACAGCAGAACCATCTTGGCCCATTTAGAGCTTGGATAAGCAATGGTGTGCTCAGTACTCAGTAGCCACACAGGGTGTGGAGGGCCTCCAGCGTGCTCACCGATGCCCAGAGGGATGACCTGAGACCACAGAGTGGCCAAGGTGACCCAGGCTCCGTGCAGCAGGGAGTTGGTCACTCGTGAACATGGCATTTGTTTTGACAAAAGCAAGGAAGTGTGTAAAACATTCTAGAAAAGTTCCCACAAAGAAATGGCCTTTGTTTTTCTCCTTCTGCTAAAGGACTAAACTTGATTGCCTTGGACAAATCACAGGTGGAAGAGCTCTTTCCCTAACACACTGGATAAAGAGGCTTTATGTAATGGAATCTCTTTTCTTTCCCATGATAAGATATAACCCTACATTTTTATGCCAAATGAAGCTTTAAGAATTTAACTTACGTTCTTTGGAACATACCTTATAAAGAAGTATATGTAGTATATAACATCGTCTTTAGTACTGTGATAAATGAATAGGTTGCATAAAATAACAAAATGTTTTTTGAGTAATATCATTTGAAAGAATGATAATGTGTTGAAGTAATTCCTGTTTGGAGTGTAATCTGGCTTTTTGTAAGAAAAATAAGTGGAAATTAGGAATCTATTGAAATGATTTCAATTTTGTTATTCAGCAGCATCGATGCGCTGCTTTCCGGTTCCAAGAATGTATCTATTAACAATGATGTTTTGCCTTACAGCTTTTCTGGGAGAAGAGGCTACAAGGACTTAGTGCATCAGATGTAACAGAACAAATTATAAAAACCATGGAACTGCCTAAAGGTCTTCAAGGTATTATCTCAGTTGAGCAGTAAGCACTGTGTGCCAGGCTCTGTGTTACTGCTGTGGAGTCTGAAGTGATTGGGATGAGGCCTCTGCTTGGGGACGTGTATGCCTTGCTGGGTGACCGACCTCTAGTGTTTTAGTGAACCCAGGGGAAAATGCACTCGAAACGCTTCTGTGTTGCAGGGGTGCTTCAGGGCAGTGTATTGCCTAAGGTTTTTTCTGTGTGTAAAGATGTTTGCTGTAGGTGAGGTGTCTCGTAAATTAACCCATGTGTTGCTTTTAGAACCAAATGTAGCTGAGTGGCAGAATTGCCCAAGCTTCCTGCTTACACATCCTCTGGCCCCAGCCCAGCATTTTCTCTTTCTTGTCTCTTACTGAAAGCACAGCTGGCAGCTCTCCTGCCTTTCCCTCCGCAAACTGCTGCTGCGAACAGCAGAGGGACCAGACGCCCCTCAGTCCAGTAACAGCAACCAGTGGGATCTGGAGTGGAGGGTGCAGTTGCCATTGTGCTGTCTTACCATGTTAAGTCCCAAGTTTTAGAGAAGCATTATGTTTCAAGTGTGAGAACTTTAGCTTCTACATTTTGATGTATAGAGGATTGCTTAAAAATCCTCATAATTCATGGTTAGAATGTTGTCTCATCCTTTTCTGTTTTTGGAAGTAATTGCTTTAACTGGTTTAACACGTTTATGACTTTAAGCAGTGCCTTTAAATGTGGCCATAGTGGCCAGTCTCCTAAAAGTAGGCAAGGTGTGCACTTATTAAATAAATCTGTTAGCCCTGGCTGGTGTGGCTCAGTGGATTGGGCGCCAGCCTGTGAACCAAAGGGTCTCCAGTTCAATTCCCAGTCAGGGCACAATCCTGGGTTGTGGGCCAGGACCCAGCAAGGGGCATATGAGAGGCAACCGCACATGGATGTTTCTCTCTCTCTTTCTCTCCCCCCCCCCTTGAAAATAAATAAATGAAGTCTTTAAAACAATAAAAATTGAATAAATCTATTAGCTTGGGTGTTGGGTTGGGTGTGTGAGAAAGCCGGTAGAGCTGTAGGCACAGTGCGCCTGCGTTGGCTTCTCCTTGGAAGTACCGAGGCGAAGAAGAGCGGTGTCGAGATGCTGCCAGAGAGTAGTGTTAAAACTCCAGGGGAAGCTATTCCAGGAGAAATTCAGGAATACATTAACCTTGGTTGAGGAAATGTAGCTAACTTTTAAAAAGTTTTTTAAAAAATTGGAAAATGTATTTTAAAAGTTATGTTAAAATTCTGTTGAAGTGCACAGCTTTTTTTTTTTTTACTATAATGTTAATTCTTTGGTATGTAATAACTGTTAAGGAGATATTAGGTAATACTTTGCTCCTTTGGCTTATTTAAGTTTTAAACATATGAATATAAAATGAATATAAAAATATTGGTTGTCTTAGGTGACATAAAGTTTTCTAGCACATCTGGAAGTTTCCCTTAACAAGCACGAATTTCTGATTGCAGGAGTCGGTCCAGGTAGCAATGATGAGACCCTTTTATCTGCTGTTGCCAGTGCTTTGCACACAAGCTCTGCACCAATCACAGGGCAGGCCTCCCCTGCTGTGGAAAAGAACCCTGCTGTTTGGCTCAACACGTCTCAACCCCTCTGCAAAGCTTTCATTGTCACAGATGAAGACATTAGGTAAGGCAGCTTGACCTAACTTCAGAAACTTACTTTTTACATCTGATAAATTGCATACTGCCTATTGGGTCCAGTGGCATATGTAATAAGTGAGGAATCCCTCGGAAAATTATGTACGTATATTTACAGAGCTTTTGTGACACCAGTGGAGGGTAATGTGTAGGACATTTAAAACCAGACACGTGTTGAAAAAGGTAGCAGTGGTGTGGGTAAGGGTGTCATCGTGATCGTGTCCAAAGGACAGGTCAGTCGCACTCTCTACTTACCACTTCCGCAGCGTCTTTTGCGGTCTGGGTTCCTCTTCCGCCCGGCCAGGCCTGTTTGTGTTGCTTCCTGCGCCGGCGTGTCTGCAGGGCAGGCTGTCTTTACAGCAGAGCGTGCTCATGCTGTCCGCTCAGTTGTGTTCGCAGTGTTTAATTTACTCACCTCGATTATGTTTACTTCACTTTAGCTCAATTTAGAGATTTATTTAGAGAGAGAGAGAGCGAGAAACAGACAGACACACTTGGGCACACACACACGCGCACACACACCCCTAAAGCAAATGGGAAGGATGAAGCAAAGGTTAAAGCAGTAAAACACAGCCGGGGGTAAGGAGCAGGCACAATCTGTTAACGTCTTTCACTTTTTCTGAGGCTGAGCCGCCCATCCGGGTGTTAGCAGCTAATAGTGAGAGGGAAGCGTGCGACCGAAGTTGATAATGTCCAGGAAGCGTTGGGAAACCGTTGCGCAGAAGCGGCACACTGCTGCAGACGTGCAGACCTCAAGCACCTTTCTCGTAAGGGATCTGTGAGCTCGAGGACCATTGCTTTGTAGTGGCAGTGCAGCGCACTGTGTCTTCTCTGAAACACGGCAGTGTGCAGATACACCGTTGTTTCTGTCCTCCGCATGTAAGTCAGAGCTTTCCTGGGTATTATTCCTAGACAAAACCAGCAGGTGGCACTTTTGAATCGTGTAATTTACAAATACGTTTTATATTTGTATTTTTTCTGAATCCTTGTAAGTTGGCATGAGGATGTTTTTAAATGCATGAGTCTAGCTAGGTTTATAATTTTGTTTAAACCTTTTTGGGCTTACAAAGATGGAGAGTGGTTCAGTGTTGAATTCATGCAGATGCCTTGATTACATAGCATTTATGATCAGCATTATTTTTTAAGAAAAACAAAATGTAAAATTGAGGAGAGGAATCAACTTGCTGTTTGGGTTATTCTTACCCTTAAGGAAGGAAATTACTCAGGAGACAAGTTGTTTTCTGTGTCGGAATGACTAATCAGCAGGATTTCACCAGGCTGTTACTGGTGTTGACTGAGGTTGTCTGAGTGATAGCTTGGGAATGTTGATGGCTTCAACACCAGATCTTTTGATAGTAGAGGAAACTATCTCAGAGCCAGATCTGGATGATTTCCTTTTAAGGTAAACCTGTTTAACAAATTGCCCGTTGGATTTAATTGTCATAACAGAAATTATTAAGCAAACATTTCTTGTTGAATGAGTATAGGTTCAAACTAAGTTACTGCAGATGGAATTGTCGCCCTTTCTCCAACTGTGTTTCCAATATTCTGTTTATATGAAACCTTCAATTAAAGATCTCAACATTAAGTATATATTTTTTTCAGCATCTTTGATAATATTTTCATCCATGAGTATATTTGTTTTCTGAGTACCAGGTTCTCATAAACTTAATAGCTTAAAACAGTGCCCATTTATAGCTCAGTTCCACAGGTCCAGAGTCTGGGCCAGGCATGACTGGATTCTCTGTCAGGGTCTTACAGACTGAAACCGAAGTGTCTGCTGGCCCGCATTTCCTGCTGGATCCACGGGGCCTTTTCAGGGTCCGGTGGTGGTTGCAGAAATCTGTGTGGCTATAGGACGGAGGCCCCTGTTCTTTCCTTGACCGTGCGGGGGGGAGGGGGTGTTCTGGGCAGTTAGAGGCAGTTCCTTGTCCCATGGGTCCCTCCATGTTCCCTCTGCAGCATCTTTTAGGAAGGGCCAGCACCTTCCAAGGGCTCTTCTTATTAGGTCAGAACCTCTGTGAGAATCTCTTTTGATTGACTCAGAGTCCAGTTGATTAGTAGCCTAATCGTGGAGTTTCGTTCCACCATATTGGTGAGGTCCACCTACCCTCGAGGGAAGGGAATCATACAAGGAGTATGTACGGGGTGGGACGGGGCAGCTTGGGACCTGTGTGAGAATTCTGCCCACCCCAGTGGGCAGATGCTTTCATTGCAGCTTCCATAAGTCTGGGAAGTAATTCTGGAGACGAGAGAATTGTGGCGAATTAGATTCTAAGATGTACTTCTCCAGCCAGAACCACTCTTCACTCCATTTTCCTCGTCTTCCCGATGGAGAGACTGTAGGGCAGCCGTGCACATTCTCTGTTCTATTATTAGGGGTGAGAGACTGCCAGTGAGACCCGGATGTCATTTGTCATAAACCTCGAGTCACTGAGCCAGAGGCAAGACTGACTGTGTAAGAAATAAACAATGTGTTCCTCTTGACCTTGCTTCACTACCCGAAAATCTGGGACACTCCAGCTTCTTTTAACACGGCAGAGGCTGTGGAGCTCTGGCCAGCTTACTGACAGCCTCTCTGTCAGAAAACTCACTTAAAAAGTGGAGGTCCAGACCTTCTGACATTTCGTGCTGATTTCAGAGTTCAGTAAAGACGACATAGAAGGTTTTTGCGGCTACACAACATGTTAACTTCACTGCCGTGCGGGTAGTCTCATGAGATAGAGAGACGTGGGCTGGAGTATATGAGTGCAACTCCAGCTGGTTGAGCACCCAAGGAGTGACTGCTCAGGGAGGCTTGGGCATCTTCTGGAACATCGCTTCTCTGCCCTTCTGCCTCCCAGGCGGGCGTTGGTGCAGTTAGTCCTCCTCAGTGGCTGATAGAGGAAAACCACGTTTTCCCCCCCAGGGGAGCCCTAGGTCACAGGGCTGCTCCTCCTACTCGACATCTGTCCTCCTGCCAGTCTCTGGTCTCAGGAGGCGACAGTCCTGTCTCCTAGTCAAGGCCAACCTTCCCCCTGCGCCTCTGCCTCTCCTTCCCTTGTTTTTTTCTACGACTTTTATGTACCAGTCATCTCCCTTCTGTGTTTCTTCACCTCTGCCTCTCCACGTGGTTCTGGACGTGACCTGCTGTTCTCCACCTCTGTTCGCTTGAGCTGTTCTGGGAGTCCCTGGCTAGTCCCGTCTGGAGGCAACTCTCATTTTTTTTTCCCTAATTTTTTTGAGATAAAGTGCATATCAGTAGCTTTTGTTCCTGTGCTTTGTTTTCCATCTCATAGTTCAGAACCCTTTTTTTAGTGACGTGGTATTATTAACCCTCTTTTGAGGGTTGTGGGCACCAACACAGACACACTTTGCCATGCTCTTGACCCGCTCAGCTCAGCTCAGTTGAAGACCTGCCTGTCAGCTCCCGTCCTCAGTGCAGAGGAGCGTGTCGTGTTTCCTTCAGGATGGCCTGGTGCCAGCAGGCCTGGGAACCCAGGAGCGGGCTCGCCTGGCTTTCCGGTCCCGGCCACAGATGCCTCGCTGCCTCCCAGCGTACCCCGCCCTCTGCCTCCATTTCTCGGCGCTTCGCTGAGCAAGTCTTTTCTGCTGCTTTGTTTCCCGTGCTGCTTCCTGTTCTGTCCCTGCTTCCGAGATGCTCCTGGTGTCCCTTTATGGGAATAGCCCCAAACCTTCATGTATTTGGGATTATTGAGGTTGAAGAAAAGGTCACCAAGATAAATCTGCTCCTGCCAGAATTCTCTGTGAGGTGAGGAATGCTCACCCATTTCTTGTGTGATTTGGTTTCGTGAGAATAGAAGCAACTTCTGCAAAGTGTAAGGAGAAGGAAGTGTGTTTTTCTCAGGAATGTTCATGATTTTGAAGTAAAGATGAACTTCAGTGGCGGCTTATTTCCATTCCTTGCCCAGTGACCCGAGTCTTCTCGTTCTCTCGTTCCAAAGGAAACAGGAAGAGCGAGTACAACAAGTGCGTAAGAAATTGGAAGAAGCCCTGATGGCAGACATCTTGTCACGAGCTGCTGATACGGAGGAGATGGATATTGAAATGGACAGTGGAGATGAAGCCTAAGAATGTGGTCAGGTGAATAACTCCGGAGAGAGGGGGGCTCGGAACTGTGGCTCTTCTCTTTCTTTGCTTTTGCCTGCTGTCGCCTTCCTCGGCAGAGAGTAGGAAGGCGGCGGCTCGGCGTGGGTCGTGCACGAGCTCTTGTTGGGTGCCTCTCTGTAGTAAAGACCAGGTCAGTTACTGCTGCCATTCGCGCTCACTGTGTGAAAGCACTCAGAGCCCCACGGCCACTTAAAAGGGATTGCGCCTCCTTTAGTAAGACAGGGGAAAACCTCCAAGGTGTCCTTAGAGAAAAGCAGGGGAAGAAGAGGAAGACTCTTCAGGAAGCGAGGACTGGCCACAGGAGGTGAAGGTGGCTGTCATCTCCACCACGCTAGCTTTCTGGGGTGTGTCGTCTCCCCTTTACAATTGTGGCTGCAAAGTAGGCAGAAATCCCTCCCCTTTTCTAGATTCTCTCTAGCAAAAGATTCGATGCAGGGAGAATGAGTACATTTCAAATTATAATGAATAGCTTACCTTAAAAAGTACGGATTTTGATGCCGTCTTCTTCTCACATAATGAGTCTCATGGACTTTGTTCCCTTGGGTTCAAGTTGTCCTTTAAGGGATCACACTCAAACCTCCACGTGTTGACGCAGCATCTTGCTTCCCAACTTCGGTCCTGCTTCGTCCCGACAGGTCTTATCTCACTTTCTTCCACTTGTAGTAGATTATTTATTTGTGTCCTTTGAAGCCAGAACTGAGGAGGGGGAAGAAAGAAAGAGGGAGGAGAGGGAGGGAATGAACACAGTGAGTTACAGAGTTGTAACTCTGACATCGGTTTTGAACCCTTCCTCCCTTCCCTCCCTTCCCTTTCAGTTGTGGGGGGAGTGGCTCATCCCTCGAGTCATCCTGATGTTCAGTGCTAGGGCCTGGGGCACAGTGGTGGGTGCAGTGATGGACACAGGCGCCCAGTTCCCGTGCTCACAAAACCGTACCATGTTGTCGCATTGAATAAGCGCTCACGTGACCATGTAACTGCCAGCGGCATTACTTGCTGTCGGAGGAAAAATAAAGGCCGGGCAACTCTGAGAGTTGCTGGCCGGGAGTTAACGTGAAGGGCAGGGTGCACAGAACCTCCCCGGGGAGCTGACGTTTCTTCGAGCCTGCAAGTTGAGGGGCGTGTTGAGCACTTTTTATGTACAACGTGGCGTGGCTAAATGCCAATCAGTGCTTTAGAAATGTGGTGCTAAGTGAAATTTAGCCTCTAATTCCTCTTTTTAAGTTTTGTTGACCTCACCTGAGAAATTACTTAATTACTCAAATTTGTTTGTTTTTCCTTACAGGTAACTTGGCTGATGTTCCCCAAGAGCAAATTCCTAGAATTGAACCAAAACGTTTCCACTGGGTTTTGCCTGTAAGAAAAAAAATGTACCCGAGCACATAGAGCTTTTTAATAGCACTAACCAATGCCTTTTTAGATGTATTTTTGATGTATATATCTATTATTCAAAAAATGATGTTTATTTTGAGTCCTAGGACTTAAAATTAGTCTTTTGTAATATCAAGCAGGACCCTTAAGATGAAGCTGAGCTTTGGATGCCAGGTGCAATCTACTGGAAATGTAGCACTTATAAGAAATGTTTGTTGCCACCCAGTTTTAATATGAATGGATCAGGAGACCCAATAAATTTCCCAATTAAAGATTATGTGACTTCACTGTATATAAACAGATTTTTATACTTTATTGAAAGAGGACATCTGTACATTCTTCCATCATCGCTGTAAAGACAAATAAATGATTATATTCACAGACTGATTGGCATTCTTTCTGTTAAAGAACATACACAGTAAACAGCCTGTCCTCAGCATTCCTGATTTCCATTCAGCTGTGACCCCTGGGCCTTAGGTTTGAAACGGAGGTGGTAGCAAGTAGTTCATACATTTGCAGCAGGCTTCCAGGTATCATGAAAATTGTGCTTTCACCAGAACTCTTAAGTTGCCGTGTAGCATATGTAATTTTTTCCCTTTGCCTATGGCTAGTACTTTTGTTAGTTGTATAAGAATAAGTAAGTTTTGTCCTTGGGCAGGAATTAGGTACACAGGTACCCTCCGGTGTTACGAGAAGCCTGTGTTTGTTGTTTGCTCTAGGTCGCTGTGCGTTTTCTGGTTCCCGGGAGCTCACTGAGCTAACAGGTGCGGTCGGACCGCTTGCCGCAGAGGGAGGCGTCTCTCCAGGCGCAGCGGCCGCGCCGCCAGCTTTAACACTTTCCCTGGCCTCCGAAGCATTAAAGCGTCAGCTTTCTTTTTTTTTTTCTGTTAAAACTCATAAGTGTAACTTCATTACCACTTAAGTTCCTTGCTATCTACTTATTAAAAGTGCATAGTATTATTGTGAGTTCTACAAATGAAAACATAAGTTAGTCTGATACCAAGGAAAGGAGGCAGTGGTTATAAACACATTTAAACATATTTGGAGAATAGAGCAAAAATAATATATTTCTACGTGATGGGTTTATGTACTCCTTAACTCTGCATTCTTTAAAAATGGGACCCAGAGGTGATGCGTTCAAGGCTGTGACCAGTCCCACGTGAGTGTCACTCGTGCATTTGACTAACACTGCCTCCCGCACCCTTCAGTCCCCAAGGAGGGAGGAAGAGGAAACAAAGTTTGTAACTGGCTAGGTTTGGGCTGCCTTCTCTCTGGGCCTTATGCCAAATTACATAAGTAAGCCCTTCTTGGGATTCCTGATTCACATTCAGCTTTGATCTCTGGGCCTCAGGCACCAAGGCCCTGGGAGTAGTCCTGCAGGTGGATGAGCAGGGACACTTGCAGATTCTAAGAAGACTGTTGGCAGAGGGGGACAGATTGTCCCCGCTGGGGTGGCCATGGAAAGTTGACATTGAGTTTTTTGGAGAACTGGTATGACTGGTTAAAATGGTGTCCAAAGGCTTCTCTTAGCTTCTCCCAAGTCTGTGGTTCTCCATTTGTAATCAGGCTTGGGGTAACTTCATCTTGGTGATCATTTGTTTTTACAAAGCAATCCAACCAAGATATCTTTTGTGAAAACAACACAGTGTATACACATACAGAACTTTGATTTTGTTCTTACGTACTTTGCTCAGGTAGAGAACAGGTATGAAAGCCATTATTACATGGTGTCCAACTGGGGACCAGCTCATAAGTGCAGGTGTTCCCAATAACCCATGGGATGACATGCCCAAAGTCACGTTCATCCTCTCATCCTCACACACCTATTGCCATCTTGCATTCCCCACCTTGTGTAAAAGCGAGTCGTCCTACCCAGCTGCCCAAGGCGGGAGCCCAGGAGATCAGGAGGGATCCCCGAGGCCACTCCTTCCCTTTCCTCCCCAACACCCTGTCCATACCGTTAGAACCAGCAGCTGCACCCTTGCGTTTTCATGTCCATCCCCACGGCCACGGCCACCATGCGACCTCCTCTCCTCTCTTCTGCACTTCCAAAAAAAGTTTACCCGTCTGCTTCCCTTTCCCCTTCCCTCTCCAACCTTCCTTTTCCTCCAGAGTCTTCAGATGGTCCTCAAAGCAAATGTGACTGTGTCATTTCCCTGCTCAGAACTCCTCACTTATCTGTATATATAGTTTAGAGTAATTTTTAAGAGTGAGCACTTTGAAAGGAAGAGAACCTGTGTCTGAACCCTGGTTTGCCGTTTGCGTGACTTGTCAGGTTCATTAATCTCCTTGAGCTTGTTCCTCATCGGCGACACAGGGATAATAATACCTACCTCATAGAGTCGGCGTGAGGACGAAATGAGATGCTGTTTATAAGCTGTTCAGCACAGTGCCTGGTGCGCAGCGAGTGCTGCTGTTGGAGCACGTTGTCATGGTCCCTGCAGGTGTCATTTTTGTCACTTCCAAGAGGCATTTGCTGATAACCCCGGATAATTTCAGCACCCCCGCCATAACACTTACTTTCTGCCTCAATGCTCTGTTTATTTCCTTGGAGAAATTTTCTACGTCTGTAATTTATTTGTTGACTTTTTGTCTATCTCTCTACTAGAATGTAAGCTCCATGAGAGCAAGGGTGTGTCTGTCTTGGTCTCTTGTTACAACCCCAGCGCTTCGCCTAGTGCCTGGCACACAGTATGCACTCAATAAACGTTTGTTAAATAAATGGAAGATTCATGACCTGATCCCTGCCTACTTGTCTAGCTCCTCCTGCATAACCTGCTCCTTCAAGTGCCCCTTGGGCCTCTGTGTCTGTGCACCTGTCGTTCCCTTTGCCTGCATGGCAAAGTCCTCCTGATTGTTGGTCAAGTCTCAGCTCAGTGGCTACCTCCTCTGTGAAGCTGTCTCTGATTTCTCCAGGCAGATGACCTTTTCCCCTCTTCCAAGTCCCCACTGTACTTTGTAAATACCTCCATGGAAGGAAGCACTTTACTGTATTTTATTGTAAATTTTGTTTGCATGTCTGTTTCTACTTTGAGACTGTAAGCACCTTGAAAGCAGAGATTGCATCTTTTCTTCCTAATGTCCCGGAGCCTTCCACAGTGCCTGGCACGTAACAGTTTGTCAGTAAAGACTTGTTGATTGGATTTGTGGATGAACAGAGTCCTGCAGCTGGACACATGTTGCAAGTCTGTATTATCAGGGAAAGGAATACCCCCTGTGGCTTCCAGGGCACCATTCTGTTCTAGAGAGGAGACCTAAAATGCATTATATAATGTCTAAATATAAGATTGTTTGATTTTTTTAAATAAGTGGAGTGATACAGATCTTCTGAAATGATTGCAAAAGATCAAAAACCTTTGTGATCTCTCAAATGCTACCAAGTCCAAAATAAATATTTGCACTATTAGTATTTCCATAGTAAATGCTATGCGAAAATGTACAGCAATAAATTTTGAAGCTTTAAACATGCTTGTGTAAGTCATCTTCAGTGACTCAATCCGGGAGGACGTCTCTGGCCTGTGTTTCCCAGACCCAAGGGGATTCCGACTGGGGTTTTGGGCCCCAAGGCTTTCAGAGCTTACTCTCCTGTGACCATATGCTCAGTCGCTCTGCCGGCTTTTCTAGTGAACAGAAGGCCTGAAAGGACTCTCCGTGGAATCGGGTGTAGGCCGCCCTAGATCTCGTGAGGCCGGGGTCTCCAGGCCTGCGCCAGGGCTGCCGGCTCCCCCGTCTGGCCTGCCTTCACTTCTGGGGTGTGGATGTGACCCCTATACCACTTGAATGGCCTCTGCCAAGTCCACAGGTTGGGCACTTACGTTGGCCACTTAACAACAGGATCAGCTGGAAATGGCAGAGGAACTGGGAATTGGAGCAATGGGCTGTCAGTCTGGACCTCTCCAAGGGCCGGGGGTGGGCTTTCCAATTTTAAGTCAACACCCTAGATTCTCTGCAAGGGCACCTATAAATTGCTTTGTGAATTATTTGGCTTTGTTTCTATGTCCAGAGGACCAAGCTTTTATTTCCTCTCATTTTTATAGCATTTCATAGTTTACAGAACACCTTCACCCCCTCGGTGTCATGTTTGAATTTATTTATTTATAAGCCATGTAATGGGCACAGGCTGTTGCCACCTTTGAAAAGTTAAGGTGTCTAAGAACTAGGCAGGCTACAAGCCTTTCTCGAGCTGAGCTGAAGAGAAGGGAATTCGAATGGAGAGGTCTTCTGTTTCTAGAATGCCATGAAGCCTTCCAAAGCTCCCAGCCCACCCCACTCAGATCTCCAGCTGCCTCTCTGTGGCAGAACAACAGGTTTATGAAGTTCAGTGTGACTGCGGCTTCCATAGGGCAGAGGGGCTCTTCACAGGAAACCTGGTTCTTCTATGAGTCATGGCTGTTCCAGAGACTGGACCCATCTGCTGGACTCCTCTGCTGGGAAACCTTCACCAGGAGTATCTGTCTTTCATAAGAGGTGGGAGCAGGTGCAGTTGCTTAGTCACAAAACATTGAGAGTTATTTTTGTCTCAGGGGTTAGCATTTTTCTTTCTGCTCTAGTACTTTTAGCTTTTCCATTCCTTTTTATTTTCCTCTTTTCCATTTCTTTTTTTAACCATTCATAAACATTGATGTTGCGAGAAGTCTGGCAGCAAGCTACAAATGGACTGTAGACCCTGGGGCTTCAGAGTAGGGGGCATGCGTCTAGGACATGTGTAAAACCTTCATGGGGGGAACATATCTGGCCTCCTCATGTTTGTTTTCATCTCCAGATTTTAATTTTTGAGTGTTTTATTAAGCAGGTTAGTAGAGTAGTCCATGTATGAAATTTATAAGTAAATATCCATAAATTTGGGACACATGCTTTGGTTTTATTTAAAGTTCACTAGTTTTGATACCACTTCTCGAGGGCAGGACTTCTCTTCTGAGGTTCACGACCCTTGGAGTCACGGAGCCTGCCAACTTGCCTCCTAGCAGTTCTGTGACAACGTGCCTTATCCTCAGGTGGTGTCTGTGGCTCCCGTACAATTCTTCATAGGGAAAATATATCGCAGAGCCTGGTATATGGTAATCCTCTCCTTAAAAGAAAAAAAAAAACCTGGTGATTTCTTTCGAGATTGGAATCTGCTTTGGGGGAGTTCTGAATTCTGCTGAGTGGACCGACACCACGTGGACAGGGCGAGAACCAAAGCAGGACCCTCGCGGGTGTTGGGGAGGCTGGTTGGTGGCCAGCTGTCAGGGGCCTTGTTGACCGCAGCATGGTTTATGCGGAGGGGCCTCATACCCAGCGATAACTAGTTCTGCGGAAACAGAAACTTTTGGAAACTTAAGGGAGAAAATATGAACAGCAACGTGGTAGAATGTGCTATTGATGATGGGAATGGATGCCTTCTTTTAAAACCTTTCTCTGTCCCTCCTCCGTCTCCCCCCAAAGTGCAGAGTCATTTAGTATAATGTTGTAAATGAGGAAACCCCAAGGTTATGCTATGACTCATACTTTTAGAACCTATTGTGCCTCGCTGGAGCAAACGAGATTTTGGTTTGTCAGAGGCTGCTGTGAGGAGGGTGAATTAGTCGCCTACCACTGAAAACGGCACTGGGGGCAGATGCAGTATTACTCAGCAAGTCAAAAACATTCAGCTTTCCTGGAACTTCAAATTCATTCAGGGGATGGTCACAGTCTTTGTTCTTCTGGTTTTTTAAAATGAAATCTAGGCTCCGTCGCCGTATTTGTAAGGACCGGTAGAGAGGCAAGAGGAAATGTGGGCGAGAGGTGAAGAATGGAGATAATTCACACCACTACAGGGTATTTGGAGGTAGGTGTCTTAGAGATCATTCGGGGGAAAAAAAATAAATGTGACATTGAAGGAATATCCTCTTACAAACGTGTCCCCTTAGTACTCGCTGAATTCAAATGCCCAAAACTAAATTTAGCTCATATCCTCAAGTAAAAAGGAAACCTTTTATCATCTTTTCCATTTATTAAGCATCTGACGTGTGGCAGACAACCTTGAGGACTGGTAGCCGGGGGTCATTCTCAGCTTCTAGAGGCTTCCCACGTTCCCTGGCTCGTGGCCCTTTAACTTCATCTTTAGAGCCAACAAAAGGGGGCCAAATCCTTCCTATATTTTCTAACTTGCTGATCTACAGTTCTGCCACATGTCTCTGAAGCCAAAGATTTCTGGTTGGTTTTTTTGTTTAAGATTTTTAATTAATTTATTTTTAGACAGATGGGAAGGGTTGGGGGGAGAGAGAGAGAGAGAGACACCAATGTGTGGATGCCTCTCGCACACCCCGTACTGGGGACCTGGCCTGCAACTCAGGCGTGTGCTCTGACTGGAAATCAAACCGGTGACCCTTTGGTTTGCAGGTCAGTGCTCAGTCCACTGAGCCACACCAGCCAGGGCTGATTTCTGTTTTTAAGAACTCATTTGATTAAGTAGTCCACTACAAATCATCCAGGGTAAATTTTCTATTTTTATGTTGCACTGCCTTAATTGCATCTGTGAAGACCGTTTTGTTGTGTAACCTAACATACTCATAGTTCCTGGGAATTACAGCATTGGATATTTTTGAGGGCATTTCTGTTTTCCACATACTGTTTGCTACAGATAACAGAAAAATCAGTCTCAAATGGTTTAAACAAATAAGGAAGTTCATAGTAAATGTCTATACAAGACAATGCTGGTGGAAGACAGATCCCCGTGCAGAGCTTCAGGGCCCAGCTTTGCTTCTGGGTGGTCTTCGGGCTCTGGCCCCCTCTCTCCATGCATTAGCATCATCCTCTTCTCAGGAACAAGATGGTTTGGTTGATATGTTGGGACATGACAATGGCCAGAGGGAAAAGAGAGACGGTTTCTTCCTGTGCCTGCTTTTTAGAAGGCTTCATACCTCGTTGGCTAGCACTGGGTAACATGGCCATTTCTAAACCACTCTCTGACAAAGGGGGCCTGGGACCACACCAAGTGGCTCTGATTAATGATATGGAAGTGATAGAATTGTCAGCAGTCAAACACAATACCTGCTTCAAGGTGCTAAATATTCTTTTTAGCCATACTTCTGCCCACCCCGCACCAAACCTTTGAGCTTTCATTTTTACTGGTTTCTTTGTAGAGTTAGCTTCTTTCTCTCACAATCAGTTTAAGTCCTCAATTTTCTTTCAGCCCAAGAGCACTGTATTTCTGTCTGCAGGCTGTCCAATGAATCCCTCCCTCCTATGTCCCCCTTCTTGGTAGGATGACTCTACCTGACACATCGTATATAACTCCATATTGTCCCTTCCTCAAGTTTTTCTCATCTTAACTAGTTTGTAAGTTCCTCCAGGACATGAGCAGTGACTTTTAAAAAGAGTGAATTTATGGATGAGATTAGGAATTTAGTGCCTGGCGTTAGCTGTAGAGTCTGATAGCATAGTCCTCTACGAGGCCACTTCTGACAGTGACTGCAAGCTTCAGGGTCCTCCAAACGACCCTCAGTTTCAATAGTTTGTGAGAAGGACCCAGAGAACTCCCTAAAAGCTATCGACTTCGATCCCTTCCGCCCTCCTTTGCTGCCCCCTCCACCATGGAGCAGGCTGGAGGTGGCCGGGTGGGACAGAGGGGAGGGTGGCCCCCCGGCCCTGTGCTGTGCAGGAACGCCTGCCGGCGGAGGCAATAAAATGAAGTTTCTCCACAAGAAATAACCGTCAGCCCGGACATGAAGGAAAACTTCCTCCTCCGAGAGCAACCACATGTTTTAAAAACAGTCCTGGTGGCCTTTCGGAAACCTTGGGTCCTCGGCTGTCCCAGGTGTGCTGGGTGAGGGCCAGGGTACATTCTGGCCATGCTGAGCGGGCCCCAGGCCCCTGGCCCCAGGGTGCCCGGGGTGCAGCACAGCCACGGGAAGAGGCTGAGACCAGGCCTGCCTCCACATTCAGATGGATCGTTTTGGTTGTTGGGTTTTGGGTTTTTATTTTTTTGATATTAGATATTAAATGAAAGAAAAAAAGCTATTGTTTTCATGATTACGGTTTATTGCGGGGAAAGGACACAGGCTAACATCAGCAAAAGGAAGAGAAACAGAGCAGAGTCTGGCAGGGTTCCAATGCGCAGGCTCCACTGCCCCGTCTCTGTTGAGTGAGGACATGTGACCCTCACAGCATCAACGTGTGATAATGTGCACAGGGTATTGCCAACCAGGAAGTCTCACCTGAGTCTCAGTGTCCAGCAGTTTTTGCTGGGGCCTCACTATGCAGGCCAGACTGATGAATTGATTGATTGATTGCCCACGTGGGTGAAGTGTCTCCTGGATGACTGGTGCAGCTTGACCGAATGCACTTGCCCCTAGTCACACAGTTGGTCTTTCTGAAATCACTAGCCCGTCTGCCCCAGACTGTTGGGTGTGACAGGCCCCACCCTAAAATCTAGTATGGCCAGGCCCCACCCTAAAAGACACGCTCCTCCTGAGTATGACATAGATTACCCTCCAGAAGCAGAGGACAATAACCAGTCCTCTCTTTGGGCAAGGCCAAGTTCTTTACTATATATTTCGTGCTAAGTATTTTAGTAGCAGATACTAACTTGGTTATTACCAGGGTCTTTAGCCAGGTTCTGTTGATGGGCAAATTAACATTCAGATATTCTAGAACAATAATACTTGAAGAGCGTTGAACGTGTGGTGACATTCCGGTGGAGCCTTACTGCACAACTCTCCACGTGCTGCTCTTACTTGCAGTCCTCATGCAACACAGGCAAGAGGATCTCTCCGTTGCTCTTTCTTCAGCAATTATGTAAGATAATGAAGACATAATTGCTTTCTTTTTTTCCCTTAATCTGGAGCAAATAAATGATGTAAGAACAAACAACAAGGCCCCAGACTGAGTAATCTTGCAAACACTTTACCTCCTGGAAAGAAAAGAGCAATGATCCCTATTAAACTTTGGCAATAATACTTAATTATTGTAGCAATTACACAGTCATGGGTCTTCCCTACCTTTAACTTAATATTTTTAGACTTCTTAACCCACTGTTTCATCCATGTTGTAGTAGAACTTCCTTGGTTCTAATCTAATGATGCTAGTAAAAGGGAGAGGCCCACTTGGGGAGCTGTGGGACAGAGAAAAAGCCTTGATGCATATGATTTGTATAATGGACTCATCATATCTGGGCAGGGCTGTCTTGAGCTTCCAGCACAAGAGGTGAGAATACATTTAGTCAAAACATGCAGCTACCTGAGCATTTTATTTTGCCTCTCAAGTACATTCCCTCTCCAGAGGGAAATGGGAGTGAGGAGGAGTATGTAGAGAAGCATCAAGTGCTCCCACATGCCTAAAGGATTAGAAACCATCCTGGGTTTTCAGGAAAATATTTATTTTAAAAGTTATATGAAATTCAGTCTTTTGATATGCAGGTCTATGAGTATGGATCAATGATAGAAGTCTACGCCCACCACCACAGCTGAGACAGAAAAGTTCTATCACCACCACCCTCCCCAATATCCTCACGCTGTCCCTTTGTAATCAAGCCCTCCTTTACCCTAAACCCTGTCAACCACTGATCTGTTCTCCGTCCCCACATGCTTTTCCTTTCCAGAATGTCAGATGAATGGAATTATGCATTATATAACATGAAAGGTCTGGCTTCTTTCACTTAGCAGAATGCATTTGAGAATAAGTCATGTATCTAAAGTTCATTCTTTTATTGCTATGGATGTTGTTTATCCACTGTCATTCATTTACCTGTTGAAGGGCATTATTGCACTGTTTTAATACAAAACTTGATAATCTTAACACATTTTAAAAGACTTTTTCATTATTGAGAGAATCAAACAAAGGAATAGGCTTATATTCTATGCACAGTGAAGTTCCAAGTTCAATGTAAGTCGAACACACACAGGAGGCGATTGCTCCAATTTTAATCATCCTGTTTTTTGCTTCAGAGAGTTACGTTCATTCACCTTAATATATGCTCAAGGTTGTGCTGGGTGCAATAATGAAAACACCAAATACTCCCCAAACCCTGTACATGAGTAAGACATGTCTTTGTCCTAACCCTGTAACACCCTGTGGGTGTGCTGTTTGCCTGACAACCACGGTCTTTGTGGGGCTAAAAAGAAAAACATTTTAATGATATCCTTACAAAATCATAACTTGATCCTGACATTGATTTTAACATTTCCCTCTCCAGTGTATTGAGTGATCTTTTTCTTTTCTCAGGCACTTTCATCTTGAGTGAGCTGAACAGCTCTGCCTGTCCTAACATTAAACAAGTGTGGATAGTAGGGCTTTCTGGCTGCAGCAGCTGCCCACCACTCTGCAGATCAGGAGGAAAGGGGTGGGCGGCCCTCAGAGCTCTGTGTAGAGGCAGGCTTACAGATACAGAGCTTGGTCAGTGGCAGTCCAGCGTGGAACTTATGTTACAGTAACATCTTCCTTATCATAAATTTCAGTTTTTAATGTCTTTCCTTCCTTGGTGGCAGACTAGTTTCTTTGTTGTGTTGGTTTTGGTGACAGGTTTTGGTTAGTCCTCAAGGAAAAAATGCTGACATCTGTCTTCATCTTCCATGGCAGGCTGGACCAGTGGCCATGGGGAATAGCTGTGAGTTCCACCCAGCGATGCAGCCACTCTTACGGCCCTGTGTGGAGATGCAGACAGGAAGGGGGAGGGCAGGTGGGGCATAAACCCAGGGTCACCCTGTGACCACATTAAGGTGCCACCTTAGAGCAGGGAGTTGACCTCTGCCTTGACCGGGCCTTCCTGGCACGTCTTTCTGCCAGTGCAGAGGAAAGGGACATCAGTCAAACACTTCCAGGATAAACATGACTTTGTTCCATGTGACATTCCCTTTTCATTTCCATGGACACAACAATGGGGTGGAGAGCTTCCAGGGACGGCTCATCGTGTAATAAATAATAATGCCGCACATTTTAGACTCACAGTCACCCCACAAGAGGCAGTGCTGTCCCCTTTTATAGATGAGAAAACTGAGTCCTCGGGGACCTTTACCAAGGGCACTCAACTGGTGGACATGAGAGCCGGGGCTTGAAAGTGGGTGGCCCAGTGCCAGACCCCACACAGGATCCCCCCTTCCCCTCTCCCTCCCGTCTGTGTAAATTAGGTCAGTATATTCCCAGAAAGGACAGCCTGGCGGCCATGCCAAACCTAGAGGGGAATGGGTGGGGTTAAGGTGAGAGAAAAACCTTCCTGGAAACATCCCAGAAAAAATCCAGAACTGAGGAAAACTGTGACCTCTAGCAAGTGGAAAGTGGGGGGTCTGAGGAGAGCAGGAGACCTGGGAATTAGAAAAGAATGAGAAAAGTGAGAAAATATGACTTGGGGTCCACATACAGGATGGGACAAAAGTAGGTTTATAGTTGTTTCTATGGAGAATAATACAATAGTGAATAAATAATAATACAAGAATAAACTCTGTTTTGCATACTCACAATGGTAAACCTACTTTTCCCCACCCTGGATATAGCACACGTACACATACGGGGAATGATAAAGAAAAATGTAAAGAGAAAGCTTGTGTCAAAGTTTATAAAAATAGGGGCACTAGTCCCATGTTGAAAGACAGCACATTAAGATATCTTAGAAAATATTGCTTCTTCAGCATTTCGCATCTCTGCTGAAATGGCGCACTGCATTTCTTCAGTGCTTCACTTTTCCTAGCCTTTGGTTGGACAGGCAGCCTCATTGCCTCCACGTTTACTGGCTGTCGAGATAGCTCAGGTTCAGGCTGACCAGCCCGAGGTAATGACCCGGGCAAGGTAAATGGAAACTTTCTGCACTCTGGGGAAGAAGTCATCAATTTAATGTATTTCCTGAATGCTACATTCTCTCTAAAAATAATGTAAAAAACTATGCAGGCTAGTTTCTGAATTGTTTTTACTCGAGAAAATTTAGGACGAGCATTGCCAGCTCGTTCATCAATGTCCGTGAAATCCTTAAAATGAAACATGCTCCGTGAGAAACAGGGCTCGTAGAGCCAGCGCTGGTTTCCGAAATAACTCTCTGAAGTTTTAGTTACCATGCGCTTTCGGAGCTTTGTCCTCATTCTTCCCCGGAGCCGGTGTGTCATTCTTGCTCAGTCTCCATCACAGGAACCTGTCGCCTGGTGTGGTTGTCCTTCTTTCTTCCCTTTCCCTCTCCTCTCCTCTCATTTTTTTTTTTCTCTCTCTCATCAGTCCAACAGCGAGTCCAAAATCTGTGTCTAACTTTCTACTCTTACAGTCAGTCCTTTGCACCTGCAGATTCAACTAACCCTGGAAGGAAAACAGTGCGTACTTTTTACCGAGTTTGCGAATCTGCGGTTGGGAATGTGAGAATACTGTTTCTGATTCGTGGTTGGTCGAATCTGCAGATTGGAAACCCCAGACAGGAAGGGCTGACGCATTTATTGGAAAAGGTCCGTGTGCAATGGGATCTGTGCAGTTCAAACCTGTGTTGTTCAGGGGGACAAGTGTATATAAGTCGTCTTTTTTTTTTTTTAATTTGGGGGCATTTATATGCTCCCAGCTTTTCAGAAATTGTGGGAGTGACTACGAAGCCTGACATTTGGCCGCAGGTGCTGCTCTGCTACTTTTCTGTAATTCAAACTGTGTGGGAAGAGAGGCCTCAGGATTGACGGCGTCAGGATCCCTTGTACCTGAAGGGGGGGCGCTCTGCAGGCTGAAGGTTTCCAACAGTGCGGTGGGATATTGGACACGTGCTTACATGTTTATACATTTCCTTTGCTGTAACTTCTCGTCATACTTCATGAGTGACAATTGCAGTGGGGAACTAGAAATTTTTGCGAATAATTATGATGCCGTGTGAATCCGTGAAGGAAATGCGTGAGATGCTAATGCGCAGAAGACGGTGTGTTAAGCTCCTCGTCTGTGAAAATTGTCAATCCAATTATTTTGGCTAAGTCACCCATCAAATCAGATCACTGCCCAGTCAATTACTAGATTATCAGTAGTGAAGACAGCCCGCATTGCCAAATGATAGTGTCCGGGAAGTTCTGAAGGCACAACTGTAATTTTCATGAAACGGGCAACAGGCTTAGTCACAGACATGAGTTGTTGAATTACATTTTGTTTTTATGTTTGGTGTCAAATCCTGTTTAGAAATCCTGCTCCACCTCCTTGCAGGTATTCGTTTTTATTTTTATTTTTTTTTAAATCTTCACCCTAGGACATACTGATTTTAGAGAGAGGGGAATGGAGGGAGAGAGAGGAAGCGAAGCATTGATGTGAGAGAGAAACATCGATCGGTTGCCTCTTGTCTGCACCCTGACTTGGGGTGGAACGCCCAACCCAGGCATGTGCCCTGACTGGCCATCAGACCTGTGACCCTTCTGTTAACGGAGGACGCTCCAATGAACTGAGCCACAATGGTCAGGACGGTATTTATTTTTAAAAATAAAAATAATCATCTATGTATATATAGGCTTAGAAATCCTTCCACAGTTCATAGGGATAAAGAGATTTTTTTAAAATTAACACTTTTTTTTAAAGATTTTATTTATTTTTAGAGAGGGAAGGGAGGGAGAAAGAGAGGGAGGGAAACATCAGTGTGCAGTTGCTGGGAGCCATGGCCTGCAACCCAGGCATGTACCCTGACTGGGAATCAAACCTATGATGCTTTGCTTCGCAGCCCGAGCTCAATCCACTGAGCTATACCAGCCAGGGCTGGATAAAGAGATTTACCTGTGATTATATTTCTCAGGCTCACCACTTTTCAGTAACTTCAGCGTCTTCACAGGTGCACGCTCTGGAGGGGCTTGTGCTCCACTGAGATGTTACCGATGTTCGTGATTATCACTGCAGAGGAGAGGAGCTCTGGGGCAGCTGTGTTGTGAGACCGTTACAGCCCTGGGGAAAGCTGATTAGGAGCTCCCTCCCAACTCTTGCCTGCTCAGACAGAAACAACCAGGGGGTGATGATTTGTATACCACACAGTTCCTCCCATGGACCTCATGACCTCTCCAAGGCCATTGGCATCCCCTCTGGGGAGTAGCCTTCGGTTCCTGAGCTCAAATGTTTGGTCAGGTGAGAACAAATCCACTTTAAAACCAGAGATGTCCAGGAAGGGTGGGCCTCTTTAGGGAGGTCTGGGCTGCTTCAAGGATATCAAATCCGGCATAGGGTATATGGTCAAAATCATTGGAATGACTGTGGTGTCAGATGGGTGCTAGACTTAGCAGGGGATCACTTTGTAAGTTATGTAAATGTGTTGTCACTACATTGTACATCTGAAGCTAATATAATATTGAATGCTAATAAACAAATAAAAACACACATGCAAAACCCTCCATTTAAATGGCAAAAAAAAAAAAGAAGTCAAAAGACAAATGGCAAACTGGGGCAAAAAAGTCTTTACATGACGTTTAGAGTGTGATTGAACTATCGTTTCAGAGTGATTGCTTCCAAAGGCCCTTATATTGTTTCCTCTCATGCCTGTTGGTGCCAATGTGTGGATTTTCTGACCGTGAACTGTGGGTCGTTTGACTTTTCGAGCGCATGTCCCAGCCCCTTTTGGACGGATCCCCTTGCACTATGTCCTTAGCTGGAGCAATTCTTTACTGCTGCCTTGGGAGCCACCCTCAGAACTAGCCCGGCTCCAAAGTCAGGCTGGCAGACAGGGAGTCCTCAGTTCCCTCAGTGTTTCCTGTGCTTATTTTCCTTCCTTCTCTGTATGGAGACAGATCCCTGGGTGGCCGGTGCGTTAAAAATCAAGGTTTCTGTTACCAGGAGTGTGTCACGAAGGTTTCTGGGAGACAGCCTGACATGCCACAGTGCTCCCCCAGCCCTGTGGCCACAGGCAGCTTGCCTCCCCTGGGCAGTGTGGGTGTTTCAGCCTGCCTCCGCCTTCTGTCCTAGATGAGAATCGAAGCAAGGCAAGGAGTGTGATTCCAGGCACATGGCCATCAGGGTGGCCTGGGGACACCAGCAGGGGCACCACTTCCCACCGCCATCCCCGCAGCACTGGGAGGGACAGGATTGGCCAGCAGCCAGCCTAGGGTCGCAGCTGCCACATGGGGCAGGCAAGCAAAGGGGCGCACTTAAAATGCAAGCCGTGGTTTCCAATCTTCCTGACTAATATTGTAGCAAGTGTAACCAGCGGAGCTTGGGCGTGATACATGCACTGACAGAGATTGCTCCTATTAAGGCGGTTTTATTGATAGCACTTGGCAGCAAACTCCCGAGTTGCTCCTTTTCCCTACTCTTCACATCCCTTTGGATTCTAAGAAAGCAACGCCACCTTATTGCTCAATTCATTTATTTCTTTCCCCATGGGCCCCATGCTGAGCATGGTCTGAATGAACCGGAGAACCGCTAGGGGTCAGTGCGGGGTAAAAAATGGCCAGCGCCCAGCCCCGGAGCTGAATCGGGAGGCTTCAATCACAGCCTTCTCCTTATTTCATTCTAATGAGCATCTGATCCCATTACTTCGTGCTGAGACGGGCTCCAGAAGCAATCCCCTTGGTGGCCATTTCCTTTAATGTAAGTTTAAACATTTGCACTCAGAGGCGGCTCTAATTTGAAATTTAAGACTGGTAGTGCTGTTTTCAAATACTATGTGGCTTTTCACCTTTTCCGTTTGAACTTGGAGTTTGCCCTCTCCCACTTTCCTTCCCAGGGTGGGCAGAGGCTGCTGCCCTTTCACCTCATTTTAACTCCCTTTTATTATTATTTTCTTTCAGTGAAAGAGTCTGTGTGTGTCCTTTTATATACGTACGTCCTTTTGGCCTTTGTCTTTCCGGTTTGGAAAATCCTCAATTATCAAAGGAGAGCTAAGGTGAGGGGGAAGGTGGAGGGACTAGGGGTGGGCGGGAGAGAATGATTAGAAAGCTCAGCACGCACCAGAAGGGTAGGTCAGGGTGGAGAACCTGAGATTCGGGTGTGAAGGATGCTGGGAATTTCTTGAGAGTACAGTCTGTCCTCACTGAGGTAATTTCAACTCCTCCTGTTTACCCCTCAGCCCTCGGTTCTGCCCCCACGGCATCACCGAGCAGAGCTCAGTTAAATCACAGATGTCCAAACACCAGCATCCGTTGCTTGGCTTGTAGCCCTCCAGATTTCCCTGAGGCACCTGCCCCAGCTGAATATTGCTTTCTGAAGTGCTTCCTGCCATGCTTTTGCAGTGTTGTGTCTCTGGGGTGACGCCACTACATCTGACTCCACGCCCCCAGCAACCTCGTGAATCCATCTTGGCCCCTGGCATTTTCCCTGGGGGCTCCGAGGAGAAGCTGCCCGTTGACCAAAGCTGATAGGAGGAATGATGCCTCCTTTCCATCCTGCCTGAACCGTGTCTCTTCCACAAACCCGATCCCATTTGACATCCACCCTTCCTTGGACGGTGTCTCCTGTACTCACAGCTCTAATTAGCACTCGGATGTGGACAACACCCCAATCTCTAGCTCCAGAACAAACCTTCCCCCTGCAAGCTGACACTGACAGTTGTGTAACCCATTAGGTTTTTCCATCTGCGACTCCAACAGATGCTGCAAATATCACGTGTCCCACACCAGGCTCATTCCTACCCTCCCCCACCTGGGTCCTAGGTCTCCAGCTTTGTTGAGGGCATGATCATCCACCTAGTAGCCCAAGCCGGGTGTGTCTCTTCCCTCAATTCAATCATCGCCCTTGGCTACCCCCACTTGAGCACTGCCTTCCTCTCAAAATCTAACCAGGGAGAAAGAATGTGCCTCACAGGTGCCGAATGAGGAGACCAGAACGCTCATTCGATGGGGAGGCTTTCAATGCCTTCATCATCTCCTGTAAACACACACCCTGAGTATAAATGTTCGCACTCTGCAAACACAACATCCCACCCCTCCTCTCCTCCCGGGAAAGCAGCCCTTGACCCTTCACAGGAATTTTAGAACTCTTCACAAGGACAGGCTTTCTAAAGCATATATCTGGTCTCGTCATTCCCAACTTAATAAGAGTTTACTCGTTTCCCTTTGTACGCCCCAAACTCTTTCATGTTATCCAAGGCTCTGTCTGGCTCCAGTCTCCATCTCCTGCCTTAGTTACTGCCTTTTTCCCCTCCACGTGCCTGGCATGTTTGTTACGTACTTAATTAGTTCATGTTGCCAGGGGATTTTTCTTGCAAATATCTGCCAGGTGTACCTTTTCTTCCTGATTGCCTGTTTGGTCACTCAGCTCCAATGTCACTTCTGTGAAAACTTCCCGATTCACCCAAACTGACCAATCAGAATTAGACAGTATCTGCTCTGTGCTCCCTGAGCACAGGACCTGTTTTTCAGTAGCATGTGTCATGCAGCCCTGGTGGGGTGTCACTCTCTGCCACCCCATTCCAAGTTCCTACAGCAGAAAACTGTTCCTCGTTGAGGCCACAGCCCCCTTCCTTCCTTCCTTTCTCCCTCCCTCCCTCTCTTCCTCCTCTCCCCCTCCTCTTCCTCCTCTTCCTCCTCCTCTCTCTCCCTTCCCCCCTCTCTTTACCAGAAAGTCATGTCCTAGGTTTTTTGGATACTGGTCTGCTGGTGCAAGTTATCCGAAAATGGAGTTGCTACACGGCATGTAACACATAGCAGATGCTCATGAGTTGTTTCGAGAATGAAGGGAGGCAGTACATGTGCAAAAGGGGAAAAGGGGTGTCATCGATGAGAAATGGTTACAATGTTGCTCCAGCTAACCCCTAGGAAAAATGTTTAAAATCTAGAAGTGCTATTCTGGGCCTTGTGAGGCAAAAGGAGCTCCGCCCCAGCCCCACCCTGCTGGGAGGAGGAGCTCAGAGAAGACAGTGTCCCTGGAAGGGCTTAGACGTGCACTCTGGCCAGGTACTCTGTGTGTCTGTGTGTGTGTGTTTAGTGGGGGTGGGGCAGAGGGGAGGAAATTCCCCACAGAATCATCTCTTGGACAGACTGTTTCTAAGCACAATAAGTCTTTGTGGCTTGCCCACGGTGACATCTGTAGATTTCCCAGCGTTGTTTGAGCTGGGGTACAGAGGAACAGGATAAAGTTCCCGTAATTGAGTTAGTCACACTCCAGCTACGAAGGTGAGCTTTTGCAAAGGTGGGTTTGATAAGTAGGGTGAGCATGTTGTATCACCGAGACTGGGGCATAAAATGGGGTGCTATTAAATACTTCAGTAGGAACACAGGTGCAAACCAGGAGTGTTGCGTGCTCACCAGGACGCAAGGTCACACTAATGAAGACTGTCAGATGTTTCCTGTGGACTCTAAATGCTGCAGTGTCATGAGAGTAATCACGGCGAGGGTGTGGGTTCATAGAGTCTCAGAGGAAGGGTGCTTTGATGCAGGAGGAAGGAGTGGGCAGAAGACACTGCAGGGTGGAAAAGGGCGTGAGTGTGAGCACATGGTGAAACATTAGATGGGCTGTAGACAGGACCGAGAGCAGACCCATTTGTTTGCAGCAGAGGGTTCACTGAGAGTGCTGATGCAGGGAAGAACCAGATAAAATCTGGAGGCTGCCTACGGGGGTTGAGAAATAGGGAGAGATTCTAGTAAAACAGGAGATTTGATGCAGGGTGATCAGGAGGAGTTGGCCTTAAATTAGTAGAGAATAAAAAAATTGAAATGGTTTGGGAAGGATAAAGCTGGGAGAGTTCCAGATACTTTTGTTTCCGATGTTAAAAGTAACACATGCTTATTTTAGACAACTTGGATAACACAGGAATGATGGATGAGAACTCCAGCGTCTCGTGATTCTGGTGTGTCTCATTCCCGAGAGTAATCATGGCGTCAGAGTTAGTAGTTAGTCCTACTAACTCTGAAAAATAGATGTGAAAGCAGGAGGAGCGAAGGTGAATCCTGATTGCGGTGTGAGTTTTTAAAATGGTTTGCCTTCTATGGGAGAGAAAGTATTTCACCCATAAAATGTGTTTATTTAGAACTTACTAGCCCTTCATTCTATGCCAAGTGCTGTGGAGGAGATGGCTCTCTCTCTCTCTCTTTCTTTCTTTCTCTCAAAAGAAAAAAAAAAAAAGATAGTTCTCTAGTTGCAGGCAATTTCTGTTGCAGGAACCGGAACAGCAGAACAGCAAGGCCTGACATACTAACCTCGTATTTCCACCAGAGGGCAGACATGGCGTATCTCCTGAAACACATTCAGGTTAAGTTTTACGATAAAGAAGGCCATGATAATTCAATGAAAAAGTAACATGAAATTATATCCTTGCGTCTTTCTCTATATCTCTAATATTTATAGTCATCTACAGGGCATCTTAGGGTGTGTAGTATTAATCTGTAGCCTCAGTGAATATGTCATTCTGAGCATGGTTTCACTTCTACATTTACCTGTAATGTTTTTATGGACATGGAAACGACACTTAGCAAGAGAAATAGTTTTGTCTTACCCCAGATTTTCTTTGAAGCATAAAACATGCATCACACAGGAAAGTTTTAAGGATGAAATAAATGTAGACTTAATTGGTATGCCGTGACATTTTGTAAGAATTTTTGCTGTCAGATCCTACTTTTGCCTAATATATCTTTGAAACAACAATTCTGATGATTTATTTCTCCTTCAAGAATTTTTTTTGTTGTTTGGAGAAGAGCTGCCTGCAATTTCTAAAGGGTAACACATTTTGTTTTAAGTATCTTTTTTGCCAATTTACATCTACTGCACAGGAAGTTAAATGCGGGTGAAGGTATGTCTGATCTGTGGTGTGAGGGAGTTCTCTAAACCATGTAGCAAGGGAATCCCTATATTGTGATGTGAGGCGCATCTTACTGTGGACTGAATTTTCTCTGGCTTTTGGGAAAACCAAGATGTAGAAATTATCCTGTGGTCCAATTAAAGGGCAATTGTTGATATGCCTTCATCTGGGCCATGGCTTAAAAAAAATCGCTACATGGCATATCTACAATTATTCAGTAAATATGTTTCTGAAAATGGAGTCTCGTAATTAGTTTCAAAGTTGATACAGTGTTTAGAGCCCACAGGTGTCCTGGGACTAACGTACTCCCTTTGCCTTAGTTCAAAGGGAAAACTTCACGTATTTAGCACTGTTGTTCCCCAGACATCTCAAGAGAGGGAGCGTGCCAGCGTAGAGAGTGTTGTGTTAATTTTGTTGAAAGACTGAGCACAGGGTGGCTCAGTGGAATAATACTTCCTGAGACCAAAGTGAAAATCTTTGACCATTTCCAGTATGTTCTGCCTTTTCGTTGTTATGAAATATGAAGTCTCTGCTGAAAATGTTGTGATGGCTGACCCCTGCTCCAAACAGAGCTACCCGCCCTCCCCGATCCCAGGCCCCACACCCACAACAGTGAGGGTGGGGTGTGCTATAGAAGAAAATGCAAGGAACAGGAAATGCTGTCTGAAGTGATTTCCCTTTTTCTTTTGGAGATCTCGAAGGCATTCTGCCTGGGTGTTCAAGTTGCTGATAAACCGAATAGTCCAATGTAGGCATTTAATCATCTTTTTTTAGAAACTCAGCTTAGATCCTTACTACTTAAGAGTATGGTTTGTGGAATAGCAACATTGACATCATCTAGCAACTTGTTAGAAGTACAGGACCTTCGTGCTGCACCACTGACCTTCTGAATCAGAATCTGCATTTTCACAAAATCCAGGGGACTCCTGTGTGCATTACAGTTTGGGAAGTGCTGGCTTAGATCTCCCTCCCTCCTCCCCTCCC